>SFCI01000157.1:0-32566 GCA_004681135.1 Hericium alpestre | reverse complement strand
CGCTTCCGCCCGGCTACGAGCACTGCACGCCAAGGCTACCGCTCGCTTGAGCCCGTAGCTTCTTATTTCTACAGTCATTTGTAGTCAACCGGCAGTCTAAATTCTTAAACAAACTCGCTCGCAACTCATCATTCGACTGCGCTCCGACTTCCGGAGACTAGCGCTCGACTTTGCTTTTTTACAGAGGGTCACAGCTTGCGCACCCTTCTCTCAAAATTATCGAATCTGATATTTCTCGGTACGGAGTACAAACAACATCCTATGGGTATCACTGTGTTGTCCCATATAACGGCCCAGCCGGTAATAACCAATAACTTATATCAATCAGGACGCTGTTCCTAGGCGCCTGGGTAACGCTGGCCGAAAATCCATTTGACCAAATGAACTCCAACACGAACAAGGCTGACGGAATGGAGAATCAGCCCGACTAGCCAGTTTTCGTCGCGAGGTGCAAGCCGCCAGTGCCTCTGCACAGCAAACGACCTGCGGCGAATCGCCCGCCACTGATTCAGGGCTTCCTGGGCACTGGGTCGTCGCGCAGGATCTCTTTGTGTCATGGCTTCGACAATGGGTCGTACAAACTGGGTATTGCCGAATTTCTGTGAGAATAGCATTATAAGCATACAGAGTCGATCCGTGCAATAAAATTGAGATTCCCTTATAGATTTCCTGCTTGAACACGTTTCCGATAATATAAATATCTACTTTGAATGGGTCATATGGGACCGTGTTCGAAAGCTCGGGGACTTCCTGATCACGACCGAGAGTACCCACGACAAGTCGTGACTGCTCATCGGGCGAAATTTGCGACGAGATCCCGAAATCAACATAGTAGTATCTCACGCCGCTCGTGAGACGAGAGTTGTGGTATGCTGGCGTCTTCGCGTCTGAGAGAAAGAGGTCCCTCACGGGATGAAACCCACGGGGATACATGGCGTCCGCATCCATCATTAAGTTTTTCTCCGCACAGTCTCTGCCGAAAACCACATTAATCTAAGACGCAGTGTTAGATATATGAAATACCGGTGTGAGATGCCATGCTCGTGAAGGAAAACGAGGCCCTGCTGATTATTAAAAGCCGACACTAAGGTAAATTCGGCCGGCCTACGCACCTCGAGGATTTGTTCCCCAAACTCGAATATTTCGCCCAGATATTCAAATGGAGGGTCGTTCATGAGACGAAGGAATGGCATGATCATATATGATACACTATTGTCCTGCGGATCCTGGAAGAGCTCGAGGACGGGGACACAATGGTTTCGAGGATCTCGACGCAGTTCTGGTGAGTAGAGATGGTTTGCGATGGTGGATTCCAGATCCCCTGTGCGAACTCGCTTGATATAGACGAGTTTCCCATCTGACACACGTGTTGCATCAATGAGATGACGACGGAACTGAACACGCTGTTAGCAGAGCGACCTCGACAAGCATTCAACACTCACGGGGGTAATTGCTGCATCCTCAGCCCAAAGAAAGCTTTCGCCAGTCGTAAGCCATGACGCCGTCCACCCCGGACGTAAACGAGGACGTAACATGTAACCTTTTGACTCTAAGAATGTCTGACGATCTCGCCACGCTGCTTCATGGGCCAGGAGCACTGTGTGGGGATCATCGATGGATTCAGGTGACGGGGAGCGGCCTGCATCGTCTTCAGTCGATGTTCCACGCGAGCGGGTCTGACTTCTTGCCATGGAGCTGTTGCAGTGGTNGGGGGTGAGGTGTTGTTCGTCGACAACAACAAAGCGGAAGCGATATGTGGGAGACTCGCGGATGATCAAAATTGGAAGGCCGCGAGAAGCTTGGCTCGTGTCAAGCCGAAGCGCCGGTCGCGATGGTTATATGACCTGGTGGGACCTTGTATTTACGTGTAGACACTGCCTTTCCTTCCCTGAGACGGTACTCTTGCTATTGTCCTTCATATGGGCATCTTTTGCAACGTCCTACTATCTTCGCATCCAGCACACTTCGGGAAAAATCAACGCCGGCGTATCGTCGATCTCCACTGTTCGGGCGCTGACAGACTAAAATGGTGCTGTATGTTCCCCAGACAGTGGTACATTGACGGGGAATCGCTCGTACAAACACTTGAGCGCAATTGTACTAATCGTCTACCCGTGCAACCGGGTTTTCCCTGGATGTCCGCGTCCTAATTCAGCGAACACGGTGTCCAGTGACATATATAAACGCTTCCCGGGCTGAACACGGCGCACATATCTTTACCATCCCCACTCAGTTCCGTCCTCTCACTCTTGACTATCTCGGGGACCCCAGGCGGGCCGCCAGATTCCGATTGACTTCATATTCCTTCAAATCCAGGTAAGCACGTAATTTTCCACCGCAGATATTCTCGCTAAATGTACTCTTCCTAGTATCTGCAGAGCGCAGGCGACTCGACAATTGTTATGCTTCCCACTCCCGTCGGAGATTCTGCTACTGTCATGCAGGTCTTGACGTTCTGTACCGCAGCGATAGCGACGGGATATCAAGTTATCAAGAACCCAAAGGCCTTTCAACGACTGAAAGAAGTGGACGAACATCTGACTAAAGTGTCTCAACTGCTGTTTTCATTGACTAAGGAGCAGCGTGAGATTCACGCGTTTCATTCTGATGGAAGCTACAAGCCCATTGCGGCACTGAAAGCCACTCTGAAAACGTATGTCTTTGTGCAGCTGCTCCGCCATTTTTTGGGATGCTCATTGCTGCCGAGCTAGATGTAGAAATGAGTTCAAGGCACTCGAGGGAAAATATCGCGCCGCTGGTTACCTAGATCAATACGTCGCATGGGGTAATCTTGGACGCAGACTGGAAACACTGCTCAAGAATTCGGAAGCGTTGCAGAAGGACACCAAGGCAAGTCGAAACAAACTGTGGTGACGTGAAATGAACAGTGCTCACATGAATGTGCAGAATACAACGGACAATGTGCTATGCTATGATTCGGAACCAGACATCCAGAGTCAAGTCTCTCATCGGTCTATGTCATCTCAATAAGCCTCCTCCCAAATTGAGATCATCCTCAAGTATAACTGATTTCCACGTACCCAACGTCTAGCAGCAGCATCGAGTTGGATTCGCTCCCTGGATTGGAGCATGAGAACGGCGATATGGTTTGACGAGTTCACGGACTTCCGCATACGACTGTAGCCACATCGTTGTACTAAACACGCACGCTCCTTGATGTAATTTCTATGCTGTGACGAGGCGATGGCATGATGGCAACCGATCGGCCCATCTGCCGTATGCATAAAGCTTAGGAACCAGTTTCTGGGTGAAGATTTTTGTGTTTCCCTGCATAAAGTGACTGCATTAACTGGTCTGTTCGTGATCATCTGTGGAAAACGTAGGGCGGATATTGAATTACAATCGCGAGAACTCGGGGAGGTTCTCCCGGTGCGTACCCCGTCGATGTGACATCGGCTTGACGGTAGCTTCTGGGTAGAACAAGGGAAATGTTATCTATGATTTCCTGATAATGTAATGAGGTCAAACTGATTCGTATACAATAGAACGTAAACGCGTTTAAAGCTGAGTCTCCCAAGCAATAGCGCACCCAACATCCCTAAGAGCCTCGGTAACGATGGCCCAAAAGCCACTTCTTCAGATGTACACAGATACGAATGAGGGCGATGACGNTGAGGATAAATGTGACGAGGATGGGCTCATCTATATACGAGGTCCTCCAATGCTTCTTGAATGTCGATGTCTTCCTCCGGATAGTGCGCCACTGATCGAGGGCTTGGTGAGCGCTAGGTCTCTCTTCCGGATCGTACCGAGTCATGGCTTCAATAATGGGTAGCATGAACCCCAGATTTCCATATTTCTAGGAGGAAGGTGGTNAATCAACGCGCGCCGTATAGTAGAACTCCTACATACCTCGTACAACTCTTGACGGAACATATTTCCAAGAATAAATATGTCCACCTTGAAAGGGTCGTAAGGAACGTCATCTGATAACTCTGGAACGTCTTGGTCACGACCATACGTGCCCGTCACGAGGCGTTCCGAGCTGCCTGGTGGAATAAAAGTGGAGATGCCGTAGTCGACGTAGTAATATCTCGGCCCTGCAGAAAGCCGAGAGATATGTCGCGCCCAGTCGGTCATATCAACGGANGAGTCCGTATTTATGGGATGGAAGCCGTGAGGNTACATTGCGCTTGCATCAAACAGTAAATTCTTCTGCGCACAATCCCTATAGATCCAGATATCAATAATACGATGGCGAATACATTAGAAGATCGGATACCGGTGAGCAACGCCATTCTCATGCAAGAAGACGAGACCCTGTGGGATTTAGGTTCGATTAGAAAAGTGCTGGCAATGACCATTCACTGCCTACCTCTAACAACTGCTCTCCGGCGTCAAGAACTTCTCCAATAAAGTCAAATTCGGGATCTACGAAAAGGCGAAGGAAGGGCATGACCATGTAGGAGATGGAAGGATCGTCATCATCGGGGAATGTATCAAGGATGGGTACAGNGTGATTCCTTGGATCTCGACGGAGATTCTCTGCGTTGAGCATCATTGCAATGGCTGACTCATTGTCACCTGTCTGGACGCGTTTTGATGTAGATAGGCGTCCCGTCGGATATGCGAGTAGCATCTATTAAGTGCTGTCGCATCTGAATCAAAGATTTCAATGAGGGGTATCAGAAGAAAGCGAAACGAGGTAGCACATACAGAAGTCCTGACGGCGTCTTCAGCATGGAGAACGTCCTCGCCTGTCTTGAACCAGGAAGGTGACCAGCCTGGTCGAAGGCGCGTGCGTAGCATGTATCCGCGAGATTCCAAGAAAAGCTGCCGATCGCGCCACCGTATCTCCCAGTGATGGAGATCTTCATGGTCAAACCCAGGGCGCAGCAGTGGCTTGTCGCTTGAACGTGATGTCGTCTGTCTCTGGATTAGTGAGCTTTCTGGGGCTGCCATTGATGCGAAGACTCATAGGACATAAGAGGGGCCACAGAGAGTGCGGTCATTGGGTTCATCCAGTATGTTTTCTTAAATGTCGAGAGAAGTTCCAGGTCCACAGTAAGCTATGCCGGGTCTCCCATAGAACCATGCGCGCCATGTGCTTGATGACAGCATCAAAAGGTGCTCAAGACAATAAGACGGACGGAAAAGAGACGCTTCGAGGGCGTACTTATCGATTAGTGGCACCGCGGGTGAAAAGATTTCCAGAGGTTTGTGATCCGGATGACCGGCGTTTGGCCCTGTTCGGTCCCGGCTCCGGCATGACGGCGCCTACCGTCCAGCGGAGTGACGGTCGAGCACGTCCTCCATATGCATGAAAAATCCCAATACTGAAACAAATACGTTACATAACAGCTGAGAATATATAGCACTTTGCTATACGGATTATAGCCTGATGAGACGCGTGATTAATAGGGATAACGATGACCAAATACCCATTTCAATGCATGAACACCGAGTCGCACGATACCTACAACGTTCCAAAACACCGGCAAGAACTCATTGCGCGAGACGAGCCTCCAATGTCGATGCACAACAGAGAAAGTGGGTCGAATCGTACGCCAGTGTTCCAGAACTGCCGCGGCCGTAGGCCGCTCCCCAGGATTTTGCCTAGTCATGCTTTCAATAAGAGGGCTGAGAAATTCGACGTTAGAGTACTCCTAGAATACAAATGAGAAGTCAGCGCTATATCATCCGCAGGTATAAAAAAGATCTGCTACCTTATGGAATACGCGTCGAAGCATATTCCCGATGGTGAAAATGTCGACCTTAAATGGGTCGTATGGGACATCGCCCAATTCTGGAACTTCCTGATCTCGACCTTCCCCACCAACAACGAGCTTGTCGGGAGAGTTCTGGGTAATATGGGACGATATGCCAAAATCAATGTAGAAATATCTTATCCCAATGGAAACAGAAATGCGAGAACGTGGGCGCGCCACGGTCATAACATCCGGAAGGAATAGATCTTTGACGGGATGAAAGCCCTTGGGATACAAGGGATCTGCGTCCATCATCAAATTGTCTTCGGAGCAATCCCTGTAATATATGTTTGAGGCAGGTAACGGAGAAAGTGGGAAAGCAGCCTTACCGATGAGCAACACCATTTTCATGCAGAAATACAAGGCCCTATCTCAATATGTGAGGCGCTGGATAGAGACCGATGTGATGAAACTACCTCGAGAATTTGACTGGTAAAATCCAGGACGTCGCCGACGAATTCGAATGGAGGTTCGAGTATATCACGCAGAAATGGCATGATGATGTACGAGATCGCCGTGTCGTCATCGTCAGCGAACCTGTCAAGAATGGGTACACAGTGGTTCCTTGGGTCGTCACGACGTTCCGCTGCCCATAGCATCTCTCAGCAATGGCCGTTTCCTGGTCACCCGTTCTGGTTCTCTTAATGTAAACCAGTTTGCCATCCGAGATCCGAGTGGCGTCGATGAGATTGGGGCGGGCCTGAATTATGCTTAAGTGCAACGACAGGCACCGAAAATGCGAAGGAAACTCACCGGGCTGGAAATGGCATCCTCTGCCCAGCGTATCTTCGGGCCTCCTTCTTTCTTCCAAGATGGAGACCACCCGGGACGGAGTCGAGGACGCAACATGTAGCCCCGAGATTCAAGGAAAAGTTGTCGATCCCGCCAACGTTCCTCAGAGGGCGAAAGAGGTACGTCGTTCAGGCGCCGTCTGAACGCTGCGCGGCGTTCTTCGCGAGCGCCGCGACGCAGCTCATTCTCTTTGTCCGCCATTCAACTGATGGAGGGCTGGGGCAGGGAGAAAGGGTAATGAAGTAAATGACAGGGTGGCTCACGGCTGGGATCAAGGCTGTGGAACGTGAAGAGCAAGACATAACATTTATATTGGTGTAAAGACAATAGCTACCATATTCACCCACGATGGGCGCAACGCGAGCGTCCTGGCACGTAGACCCGATCTTCCCACATTCTCTCACAGGATGGAGGGTCCAATTGTCATGTATCCGGTCGATCAGTGGCTGAGCATATCGAGGATAATGATACTGTACACAATAGAGAGTAAGCACATGTTAGGCAGAGCTTCATAAACAATAGCACACCCAACAATCCTAAGAACCAGGATAACGACGGCCGGAAAGCCACTGCAGAAGGTGTATGCAAATACGGATGAGGCCAACAACGTCAAGGATGAGCTTCACGAGGATGGGCTCATCAAGACTTGAGAGCCTCCAGTGCTTCTTGAGCGCCGATGAACTGCTCCGGATAAGGTGCCACTGATCGAGAGCTTGCCGAGCGCTAGGCCTGTCACCGGGATCGTACTGAGTCATAGCTTGTATGATGGGTATCATGAAGTCGAGATTACCATATTTATTTCTGGGAGAAGATTGTTGGTGAGTCGATATCTGGGGCATATTAGAATCTCAAGTTACCTCATACATCTCTTGACGAAACATATTGCCCATAATGAATATATCCACCTTGAAAGGATCATAAGGAATGTCGTCTGACAACTCTGGAACGTCTTGATCGCGACCAGAAGTGCCTGTCACGAGCCGCTCCGAGCTCCCTGGCGGGATGAGAGTAGATATGCCATAGTCCACGAAGTAATATCTAGGTCCCGTAGAGAGCCGAGAGACATACGGTGCCCAGGCGCTCATATCAGGAAGAGAGATATCCTGCACCGGGTGAAACCCGCGCGGATACATTGCGCTCGCATCAAACATCAAGTTTTTGTCTGCGCAATCCCTAGCCACCAAGCCTCAGTGAAGTATCAACAGATGCGGTGGAATACCGAATACCGATGAGCAACATCCTGCTCGTGCAGAAAGACGAGGTCCTGTAAATATTAGTCAGTAAAGAATACGACTATGACTGAAACTGATCCTACCTCCGACAACTGCTCTCCAGCATCCATGATTTCTCCAACATATTCAAAGGCAGGTTCTGTCAGAAGGCGAAGATAGGGCATGACCATGTACGAGATGGAAGGATCGTCATCATCAGGGAACATCTCCAGTATAAGCACGGAGTAATTTTTGGGATCGCGTCGAAGACTTTCTGTATTGAGCATCATCGCGATAGTGGATTCGCTGTCGCCTGTCCGGACGCGTTTGATGTACACGAGTCGCCCATCGCGTATCCGCGTCGCATCTATCAAGTGCTCCCGCAGCTAGTGATGAATTATACTAAGCACTCTTGACACGAATCGCTACGAAATCACTGCTTACAGGAGTTCTAACGCCATCTTCCGCACTGAGTACGCGTTGGCCTGTCCTCAACCAGGAAGGCGACCAGCCTGGTCGAACGCGTGGGCGCAGCATGTACCCACGAGATTCCAAGAAAGGCTGCCGATCGCGCCAACGTCTCTCGAAGCTGTTCAGGTCTTCATGGCGGTATCCACGTCGAGAGCGCGGGGGTTCGTCGCTCGAACTCGATGTCATCTGTATCTTTGTTAGCGGGTTATCTGGGTCTGCTATTGACGAGGTGAGTGGGATGCAACTGAGGCGACAAAAGGAGACTACTCCAATTGCTATCTCAGATAATTGTTCGAGAGAGAAGATCCGGGTCCGCTATAGGCTGTACCGGGTCTCCGGTGGAACCACATGCCCTCGCACGCCCTGTTCGTACGGGCGCTTATGAACCGCGTTGATGAGCCGATTCCTGCTGGACGGACAGAGGCATATGAGGGCATATGGCGGACGCCAAAATTCATGACATAACGAGTTCGAGCGATCAATGACTGAGACCTACAAATACAATGACCACGCGGATATTAGCTGTCTTTAAAACCGTGTTTCCAACAAGCTGAACGCCACATCCGCGCCCGAAAGGCGATCTCCCCATGCAATCCGCGCATTACTACTCGACGAAGGGAACTTCGGTCATGTACCAGCCATGCCCACAACGCCGACGTAATCCCGGATTTTGGCGATTTCGCTCGGGGTGAGGGCGCCTTTGGTGGCGTTGAGGAAATCCTCAAAGGCAGTCGACGCGTCGTTGCGGTTGGAGAACTCGGACCTGAAGCGTGGATAATGAGCAATCGGAACGTGACAAAGTCGCGAGACAATACGCCAGCAGATGGAGGGAGAGACTATCTGTACTTACTTCAAGAATATATGAAGCCTATCCCAGAACTCGGGCTGCGACACGACATGTCTATATGACGACTGACTGGGCGACGGTGACCGGGCGATACCGGTGTCCAGTACGAGAGAGATCTCCTGCGGTGCCTCCATGGGTGACGAGGGCGTAGGTGAAAGTACAACGGAGGGAATGCGACCATGTCCAGCCCGCTTCTTCGCCGGGGACTCCGCGCTGAGTGAATCTCTTCCGGGTGAAGGCGTTGCGGACGGCTTGGTCGGATCCCATTCGAAACCAGGCTTAACCATCAGGTTGACCGTGTCTCCTTCCTTGACGTTGTATTCCTTGAGCAGTTTGCTGTCAGCAAGCGCTTTGCCTTTCAGGATTAATCGTTGCGCGTCGGCAGGCGGGGCGTTAGGTTGTGCTGCGAGCTGGGTCTTGATAGTAGCGATAGAGTCCGCAGTAGAAACCGGGATCGTAATGGAGAATGGGGGCTTGGTCGACTTGAGTGTCACTTGTATCGTGTCTAGAACAGCCATTAGCCGTCCGAGCCTAGGATCCTGGGATCGTATGGAGCAGACTCACTAATGGACGTTGAATCCGCAGCTATCCTCTCTGGAACTGGGGGAACTTCAACCTGAAGACACCTAGTGTTTGAGCACGGCTTTCAACGGTGTTAAAAAGAACGCTACCTGCAGGACGGGAACCCGCTTCAGCGTTTTCTCTGGCGGTTGCTGGAAGTCATTATCGAACGTCACGGGCTGCGACGCGAGGGTATTGACGAAATTCTTGACAAATGTGACCTCAGCCTGATCAGCCATGGTGCACTTTATGGATCTGTCGTGGTTTTGGTAGTAAGAGACGACACACAAAGTACGCCGGGCACGAGAACGTGTATTACGGTGTTGGCGATTGCAGAGGCAGTGAGGCAGTGCGAAGGTCGTGTGCCGTGACGTAACGCGACAAGTCACGACTAGTTACGCGTGACTCCGGTTTCGAATCGTCACGGATCAGCTGTCTGCAGCTTCAGTTACAGAAACTCTCACTCAGTATGGCGGTATGTTCATCGTGCTTGTAATGCATCAGTCATCTTTAACGCGACTTCTGTGACAGTCGGGCTTTGGTTATACAGGAGGTAAGTGTTCCGTCGTGGTCCAACGTTAGCTTCCTGACCGTGTTGCAGGTCGTTCGCGGTGTTTCGCATATTGGCAGGAATTCTCCAAGGTAATACAATACGACGACATTGCTCTGACTCAGCTGACGGTGTTTGTTTGCAGTGCTACACCCAGACGGACAATCCCACACAATGTAGGCCGCAGCTGATGACTACTTAGAATGCCTCCATCATACGAAGGAGGTGAGAGCCATGACGCGTCTTCTTCATGATCAGGCTAACTCTGTTATCAATAAGATTGCTCGGGCGAAGACAATCAAGGCAGAGTTTGTGAAGAAGGTTGAGCACCAGGCAAAGGAGGGCCGAAAGACTGCCGATGTGCTTGCTGACGGCGTCATTGTCGGAGTTGGCCTCATACAGAGAGGGAAGAGCGAAGGAGGTCACTGAGGCTCATAATGAGTTATGTGCGTTCATCGGCCAATACCACTCGTTTTGCTTTCTCGACCCTCTTCGTGGAGTTGTCTTGCCATTCGAAACGCACGCATGCCGCTCCGCAACAATGCCGACATCACTCCTCAATGCTCATGCGCCATTCTCGTCACCTCTTCATCGAAGGCAACGGCTATTACACTACGATACTGCCCTTTCGTCGAATGAAGTCCATCCTCTAACAATGGATTTGGAGAATGTCAATGTATGATGCTAGGTCTTCCGTGTTCGTCCGCGCCCGTCCAAAGCCGAGACGAGCGTGCGGGTATAGTTGCACCCACAGTGTACTACTCGATGGATCCTTTGACTTCCGCACTTCAGTCATGTCGGTGACGCGTTTACTGTAGTTCTGAGCTAAAAGTATGGTTGACGACTTCGAATCGGAAGTTAGGGTGCGGCGGCCAGGCCGTGGTCGATACACAGGCGTAAATACGGACCTGCAGCGGTAAATGTTTACACGCGTCTTCACCCGGTCACCAAGTCAGCCTTCCGCCGTGAAACACAACCCCTCTTTCATGCCATGACTGCGCGCGGGACAGGCTCTCTGAACTCGCCCATTGTTATCGACGATTCCGACGACGACTCTATCGACGCTCATCTTGTCGCTCAGCAGCTTCAGCCGGCAAGTTTGGCACCTTCGCCGCCTCCCCCTGACACGAGCCCTACTGGCAAGTTTTCTCAGGAAGATCCCAAAGACACAACGCCGCCGCCACCACCACCACCACCACCACACAACAAATCGTCCAGCGTTGAAGCTTCAGGACGTGCCATCACAGACGGAAAGGGATACGACATTCTTGTTCGCATGGGGTATAAGCCTGGTTTTGGTCTTGGACCACAGTTAGAAGGTACTACCCCTCGTTTGTGTCTTGGAAACCGACTACACAGTTATTCTACAGGTTTGGCACATCCTATAGGGTCAAAATTCAGGCTGAACCGGTTCAATGCGGGACTAGGCGGCGATGCAGTCGCCGCAAATCTTTCTACGCAGGCGGACCAAGTCATCGCAACGGCTACTCTGGACGATACAGCGATCAAAGTAAAATCCTCCTCACCTCCGGATACCAGTGGTCTACAGCATTTACCCCCAAATCCCATGAAGGCTAGAGTTGATGTATCGACCTCTTCTACCTGGCCGACGCCCGCGCAGAAGTTTTCGAATGAGCCGTCTACTTCGACCCACCAGCACCAACCACAACAACCTTTACCTTCCCTTCCGATGTTCCCACCATCTCCTTTCACAAACGTAGAATCGCCTCCTTCAACTATGCACTCGCTATTACTCACGAAGCATTTGGATCAGACCACAGGTTACCATAATTATATGGGCGATCAAGGCGTTCACTATTGGCCAGCTCCAGGTGGAAGTCATGTCGGCTATGACTTCGACTTCCATGTAAACAGCGCCCCGTTTGCCCCTGCAATATCGTCGACTGCTTTCTCGCCATTTGGACTCCCGTTGCCGGGCTTGCCTGCAATGCCAAGCTTCGAGCATGGATCTCTTCCATCGGATTCTTTTGAGCATGCGCATCAGCCAACCAGTCAGATCGCCGCTAGTTCTTTCGGACCTTCGCCTCAAAGTTCAGGACCTCCGGCGCCTCCACCAAATCGGCGCATTGGCCCTTCCATCATACTCCTCCACAATAAGGCACGTCATATTGGTATGCCCCCCGATGGGAAGGCCAATGGCCATCGGGGGTGTTTTGCCAATCTCACCCTCTCACCGCCTCCCGACCCTGCTCGGTCGCTTGTCATGGAATTGCTTCCAAAAAAGTTCCGCACCGAGGAGTTCGTTCGCGACTGGCTTTCACAGTTCAACTTTTCTTCGCAGCCTCGCTTTGAAGTCGATCAGGGCAAAGCTCTTATTGAGTTCGGCTCCATCGCCGCAGCGCGGATGGCGTTCGAGAGTCCGCGCATGGGCGGCGGGGAGGGTCTACAGGGTGTACGTGTGTTCCGATATAGAGCCGTAGGATCCGGTCCACTGGAGGAGGGCGAAGTGCTGGAGTCAATTCCAATTAAGGAAAAGAAGACAAGGAGGTCACAGAGGAAACCCAAAGCACCATTCGCCTCATCTTCCGATCAATTGCTTTCCGATTCGTTGCCGGCAGGTGACAAGTCTGAGCTTTTCCTCTCCCCAGCAACGACGAATGGTCTACCACCAATGTCTGCCTCTAATATGGACTTGCCATATGACGCACCCGCACCTGGTTTAAATCCTCTGGCTGCGGCGTATTCTCCCCATGCTCATTTCGCCTCCAATCCCATATCGAAGAACCCTCAGTCATCTCATAACCCCCCCGCTATGCCTTCCGCGTCAAGCATGTCCGGCTCGCCTATGGACGAAGACACGGAAATGAAGGACGCGTCATCGATGTCGTCGGCCGCGACGACGCGATCCACTTCTACAGATGGGCAGGACCCTCTGGCACGCCAACGCGCCTTGGAGAAAAGGATAGCAACGGAGATGGCTGAGATGAATCGGGCAAGGGTGCCGTCCCATGTCGCTTCTCAATCATTGACGCCTCAGCCTATCAATCCCTTCGGCAATGTCGAGGCAGGACAGTCCGCGCGCGAGGAGTCTCTGCGAAAGCTGGTGCTACTCAGTAAAAGGAAGAGGATGGAGACGAATGGAGACCGTGTCGATATTACGGCCGATCCCGCCGCGCTTCTGGAACCTGGGCAACAGATGGTCTCAACTTCAAGCAGTATCGCATCGTCCCCTAACGAGTCCATCTTCAGTCACATGTCTTCCACCTCATCATCGACCTCGCCCTCTCTCGACGAACTCGCAGTCTCATTCATCACCAGTGCGATCGAGGCTAGTCAGCCCCCATCTATAAAACGCTTCAGAGTGGAGCAGATCGACCTAGCGCAGAGACAGAAAGAGCTCGATTCCCACATTGCCGAGTCCAAGCACTTGATACCTCTTTTGGAGACGGCGGGCAGCAAAACGGAGAAGGACAAGATCATGTCGCGTCTGCGGGTGCTCAGACGGTGCGTGTACTGCATTGCGTTTGCGTTCCGGATTTGGATCCGCGGGGTTTTGACTTTATTGGCCCGTCCACCAGTCGCATGGACGAGCTTGCCAAGACCTTCAGCTGGACAAGCAACGCCATCTCGCCACCCATTCATGCCAAGTCGTCCTGGACGGCACTCTCACGCCAGTTCCGCTGGCCCGAAACCAGCAATGGGGCTGGAGTGTTGGTCATCAGCGATTCGGAAGACGACTATGAAGACGATGCTTGACTAAGCGTCGAAGGTATGTAGCGCTCACATTTGCATTGATCATCACAGGTATGCCACCACCACAAGTACGAATTATCGTATTATCGTCCCGGGAGTACAGTTCTATCTCCATTCTATGGCTGCTTAATTAGCTAGGTTTTTTTTCTAGGGCGACTGCCCCTTCTCACATCGCACGCTGTATCGTGAGTCTTCACTTTTCTTCCCCATTAGCATCGTTGACGATCTGGTCCAGGTTACATCGCCTACGCAACTGAGTACCCTTACGTGGCTTCTTACTTTTTACCATTTCCATTTCATCCTGGCATGTATCGGTAGAGTTGTTGGTCATGTGCTGTTACTTTGTTTTCGTCTCGCCTTCAAAGGTGGCGAAACAAAGTACGGAATGACCGTGGCTCAAGCACACTCGTTTTTGCACACTTATTCCTCACGGCATCGATTTGTTATTTCATCATTAGTTAATGTACAGCGTAATCATCACGACCTTCTCATTCTTCAGTAAGAGCTTGCGTGTCTGATCACCGGCGACAAGTCCGTGTTCATCCCTACAATACTGTTGTAACTTGTAAGTCATAACGAGCGACCACTGGAGAACACGTATTTTGACCCATCAACTTTCTTTCCTTCCCGGTGTTCTCAATTTTGACTCTATAATATGATACCCTTTCCCTATTTTGCAGTCGATGATGCTATGTTTTGTCTTCGAAAGGACGTAACCAAAACCTGTCCGAAAGTCATACGAGTCACGTGATGCTTAGCTTCGCGTGCAGCGCAAAATGTCCTTGCTTTGAGCGCTCAACTGGACTGTTCCAAGCTGCACGCACGCAAGACCCCCATTCACCAAAATGACAGAGGCAATAGAGCCTCAACTACCTCTCGAGCTACAGCGCCTGACTTCTTTGGTGGAGGACCACCCAGAGGCGCTTGTGCTCGGAAGNCATGATATCCGCGAAGCTGCTCTCGCCGCGACCCAGTTTGTTTTTAANNTAGGTGCGNTTTCCCACTTNNAATACCATGNATTTCGTGCTGAACACNGTCCNATNTAGCNTTGCAAAGNGAAGNATCNTCGCAGGCACCTATTACGGAGCTGCTCGCNTCNTTCAGTCCTGCAGAGGCGCCTCAGACCCGTTCNCAGACTCGCGCCAATGGCAAACGGAAGCGAAGCCCGTCCCCGTCGAAAACGCCNACCCTTGAGATCACGCCGNTNACGTCGNTGTTCGTGGATGGTATGGATGATGAGCAGGTGTGGGCNCAGCTNGAGTTGCGGGCGAAAGGTGTGTGCCAGACTTTAGAGCAGGCGCTCGAGGGTGCTGGTGAAGAGATGGAGGAGGGGTCGGANGACGAGTCTAAGAGGAGACGGTTGGAGGATTTTGTGGGTGAAGATGGCGAAGAGCTGATGGGCGAAGACTTGGACCTTGATCTGGATGAGGACGAAGATGGGGACGAGGACGAGGACTACGAGGGACAGTANGAGGAGGATGAGGACATGGANGAAGATGNCGGTGTTGATGATGAAGACGACGACTTGGTGGAAGGGACCAGTATCACACTCCTTCGTGACGCGGACGATNCCTTCGAAGAGGANGACNACGANGACGACGAANTTGCCCCAGAGCCGTCNNGTTCACGNTCCGCCATGAAANCNNCAAAACNCAGCTCGAAGNGCCACTCCGAGCTCGATGATGGNTTCTTCGACTTGGCNGCTTTCAATGCCGAGACNGAAGAGGCGGAGGCGCNGTCANCNTCAAGAGGNGGNCTCGCNCAGGATTCAGACGAAGACGAGGACGANNNCGACGANGGCNTGGACTTCTTCGCGCCNGTTGANTCGCANGATATTGCANTGGGTCCGGCNCCGGGTGANGAAGGCGGTGAGNNACTTNGNCNGTCTNGNNGTTCANTTTCTGACNATGCTNTTGTTCCAGAGGNNACCTATAAGGACTTCTTTGCNCCACCACCGCCAGCGTCTCGTGCCNAAGNNAANGCCGCTGCAGGTCCTTCNAAACGACANNTNAAAGTCCGGTTNAACGATGAAGTCAAAGTAAANAACATCAAGGCTTCGGGNCGANGTCTTCCTGTCTCNACCATGAGTCTTCTGGCTGACGAAGACGATGAGGAAGACGAGGANGAGGAAGNATTNGGAGAAGATGANGANGANGAGGNCTTCGNCGNGGCTGGCGAAGGTTTCNCGCTCGAAGANGACGAAGACTANGAGATGGACGCCGAGTCNGAAGGCGGACAGTTCGACAGTCGAGAAACAATCACGCGGNTGAAAGATGANCTCTTCGCGGGCGATGAGGAGGAANAGCCGANTGGTATNGTNTACTTCATCGTNATNGAAGNCTANTCTNACCTTTTNCTNCAGATGTTTCTGNGCANCAAAGGCGTCAGGCTCAGCTTCAAGAACANATNGCAGCNCTCGANGCTGANAANGTCGCCAAAAAGGACTGGACGATGTTGGGTGAAGCCACCTCCAANTCNCGACCNCAGAANTCCTTGCTCGAGGAAGACATGGAGTTCGAGCGCGTCATGAANGCCATNCCNGTCGTCACCGAACAAGTCGTGGANGGTCTGGAGGAGCGGATAAAAGCAAGGATNCAAGAAGCGCGCTTTGACGACGTTCTTCGTCGGCGTGCAGTCGACGACAAGCCCTTCCTTCCGTCGCGCGTNTTNGAGCTGCAGGATAGCAAGTCGAACCGNTCATTAGCGCANATCTACGAGGANGAGTANACGGCNNCNCANNCGGGNGGCGTTGCNGGCGNAGACCNNGACGGAAAACTCAAAAAGCAGCANGANGAGATCGAGGAGATTTGGGATTCCATCGCTTCGAAANTGGATGCCCTGTCGAATACACACTTTACTCCGAAACAGGTGNNTAGNCCCGTNTATNTGANATGCTTCTACTAAACANTGNTCCCCAGCCNAAAGCNACNATNGCCACGGTCTCCAATGTCGCCTCGGCGAGCCTCGAGTCTGCGCTNCCNACNAGCCACTCTGCNGCATCTATGCTCGCACCCGAGGAAGTCTTCGATCCGTCCTCCNCAGACACAAGAGTCCGCGGNGAACTCACTCCCGTCGAGAAGAAGGCCTTGCACAACAAGCAGAAGAAGGCGAAGAGGAAGGCGCGCGACATGNTGGACANCANCGTGGACAAGTTTGCCAAATCCAGGAGNNTNAAAAAGCAGAANGAGGCTGCGTTGAAGGGCGTGGTGAAGGCTGGGAAGGGCGTCACCGTTATTGGGAAGAAGAACGTGGACAAAGCCTCGAGCGGCGGGAAGAAAGGTNGACGATAGAAGGANGGTTCTTGCTTATCCTTAGCAGTTGATACTGTCCTATACCTGGATGCATTGTTCGCTCAAGTCCTCCAGTCTCGAGAACTAGTATCACCCGCAGGCAGGCTCTGAAGGTTACTGCTTCTACGTAAGGCGCAAAGTAATTTGTTTTTACGAAGATCGACTACATGTCATCTTCGTTCCGTCTCGTTAAGGAGACTGGCTATAGACGCCCAGTGATAGCGGCCGCTCCTTATCTCGAACCTTACCTTACCTTCTCCATCGACATTTTTTGAGCATTCTCTGTGTCTAAACATCTCATAGACATGGTCAGATTTTCTCCTTCCTCAATATGAAAGTGACAAATGACATGGTTTGAGGCCCGCGAGACGCCCTCCCATGAATAATATGAAATTCTAAACAATAACGTAAAACAAGTTGACTGCTGCGATATTTTAGCGAATTGCCATCTCTTGTCCTTTTGACTCTTGACCTAATCCTTCTACTAGTGAGTACCCATTCAAGTTCGTCAAGCTCGCTGCTGGTCATCGCTTTCTCACTAAATTGTTTCAGCCTGCCATCTTCGCGTAATCGACAGCTTTGAACGACGAAGTCGCAATGTCTTCAAATGCTCATCGCCTCGGGGACGCTGGATTAGTTGTCACTCGCAGGATGCGAGAGTTGCTAGCAATACCTGGCGCGCTAGGAGAGAAGCAAGGAGCGCAAGAGTTGCGTGAATTATACCAGGATCGTGCGTGCAACATTTCCTGATTTCCGCCCGCATAGTGGCTAGACGCTTTTCACTAGGGACGATGCTGTTTAATCCTGAATTGCTGAACGAATTCGCGTTTCAATGTTACACCGGAAGCTTCGCGAACATGAAAAGAGTTCGTTTTTGTCTGCTCTCACTATTAAATAACAATCTGATTACCCTCCAGATGTTCAACACCGGCGAAGCCTCTCCATTAAGTCGCGCAGAAACTCCATTCGGATTCGGATATGCCACTCTCGTCATCAGTGGAAGCCAGCGTATCCAGCATGGACCGCCTGGGGCGTGTCTGCACGAGGAGGCGCTGCAATTCTTACTGGAGCAAGGCTGTCCCCCCGACGTGGAGGACATCTGTAGATACACAGCTCTGCACCACGCCACCATGATCCCTTCCACCCCTCCTAAGCTTGCCCGCATACTCCTCGAACATGGCGCCAACGTGAACCATCAAAATAGGTACGGCGGATCGCCCATCGTTGGAGCCTTCATGGCAGGGCACTCTACTGCTGTGGACGTCCTGATGGAGTACGGTGCGGATCTGACCATCGCGGATGCAGACGGTCATGTCACGGGAGACCGCTATCACAACTACGGTCCGGCTGTGACGGCCGTGGTGGCAAAGTGGCTCAGGAAGAGAGCAGGCGAGCAGGCACCGCCGCTGGACGGGAAGAAATGCGACTTCTGTGAAAAAACGGGCGGAGAACTGAAGATGTGTGCTGCGTGTCATTCTGCACGTTACTGCTCCTCATCGTGTCAACGTGAGTCACTTATTACTCTCACCCAAGGCGACCGCTAATCTGCTAGCTCAAAACAGGGAGTCATTGGAAGACACATAAGCAGACGTGCAAGTCGTTTACGCCTGCGAACACGATCACTCTCAAGCCGAACTACGAAGGACACAGAAACACGGTACCCATTGCGGATCTGACGCGGAACGTGATGGGCATAACGGGCGCCCCATCCATCCAAGCGCATCATCTGCGTGGAGTACATCAGCCGTCTTCATATCCCAAGACAGTCATCATCAAGGTGCAGGTGCCTCTTGCCGGAAACGGTGGCCTTTATGTCTACACGAAGAAGCGGGACTTCGTGTGCTCGGTTCTTCGCAAGGATAATCCTTCGGGATACGACCGCATAAGCCAGGTGATAAGAGAGAAGGGCGTAGGTCGTGCGAAGGGCTACTTCGCCGGTGAGCTGAAGAATGCAGAAGAGTTGGTAGTGAAAGTGGGAGAACTACTGGCCGAACAACCCTTCTGAGTCACCTCCTATCGTTTCTTTAGCTTCTCCTTTGGTTACGGGATGCGCATTGACGCAGGTGGCCGCATTATAATAAGTAGTGAGGCGTCTGTAGGTGCTTCGCAGGCCCGGGGAAGTGATGGCAACCAGCTGCTCCTCACCTTCGTTTCTTTTGGTTGCGCATCTCATTCATCTGGTCAGAATTCCCCTTCCCTTTATGTGAAAGTGACATGATAGGAAATGCTGCGAGGACCGCGACAAAGTAGCTCATGCTCATCCGTAACGGGTTTGGAATCCCAGACAACAATGTAAAACATGTTGAAAACTCCAGCTTCGACAACGGTCCGTCTTTCAACTCGCTTGATAAGTCTTACCATCTTACCCCGTTCTACTGGTAAGTACCTGCTCAAATGCGCCAGACTCTTCGTTGCTCAACGCATTGCCAGTGTCCATTCTAGTTCGTTCATCTTGCATATAATCAACATCTTTGAACAGCGAAGCCACGACATATGTCTTCAAATTATCATCTGCTTGGAGACGCTGGATTGGTTTTCACTCCTAGGATGCGAGAGTTGCTAGAACCGCCCGGCATGCTCGGAGAAAACGAAGGAGCGCAAGAATTGCGTGAACGATACCGGGCCCGTACGTGCAATATTTCCTTGATGCCCGCCGGTGCAGATGCCAGACGCTTTTTTCTAGAGACGATGCGGTTCAATTATGAATTACTGAACGAATTCGCATTTCATTGCTACACTGGAAGCCCTTCGAACATGAGAAGAGTTCGTTGTCTTCTCTCTGTTAATGAGCTAGCAGCCTGATTTGCCCGCCAGATGTTGAATACCGGCGAAGCCCCTCCTATGAGCCGCGCAGAAACTCCATTCGAATTCGGATATGCCACCCTCATCATCGCTGGAAGCCAGCGTATCCGGCATGGACCTCCTGGGGCGTGTCTGCACGAGGAAGCCCTGCGATTTTTACTGGAGCAAGGCTGTCCCCCCGACGTCGAGGACATCTGTGGATATACAGCTCTACACCACGCCACCATGATCCCTTCCACCCCTCCTAAGCTTGCACGTATACTCCTTGAACATGGCGCCAATGTGAACCACCAATCTCGATACGGCGGGTCGCCCATCGTTGGAGCATTCATGGAAGAACATTCGACTGCTGTGGACGTCTTGATGGAGTACGGTGCGGATCTGACCCTCGTAGATGCGAACGGATATGCTGCGAGAGAGAACTATGCCGAGTATGGTCCGGCTGTGACGGCCGTGGTGGCGAAGTGGCTCAAGAAGAGAGCTGGCGAAGAAGCTCTGCCGCTAGACGGGAAGAAATGCGAATTCTGTTATACAACGGACGGAGGGTTGAAGATGTGCGCTGCTTGTCGCACCGTGCGCTACTGCTCCTCTTCATGTCAACGTGAGTCGACATTTATCCTTGTCCTCGACGACTGCTGATCTGCTAATTTCAAACAGGAAACCATTGGAAGACGCATAAGGAGACGTGCAAGCCGTTCACGCCTGCGAACACGGTCACCCTCAAGCCGAACTACGAAGGACAGAGAAATATGATACCCATTGCGGATCTGACGCGGAACGTGATGGGTATAACGGGCGCCCCATCCATGCCAGCGCATCACCTGCGTGGAGTACATCAACCATCTTCATATCCCAAGAAAGTCGTCATCAAGGTTCAGGTGCCTCTTACCGGAAATCTCGCTCTTCTTCTTTACACAAAGAAGCGAGACTTCGTGTGTTCGGTTCATCGCATGGACAACCCTTCAGGATACGACCGTCTAACCCAGATGATCAGACAGAAAGGCGTGGCTGGCGCAAAGGGCTATTTCATCGGTGAGTTGAAGAGTGCGGATGAGTTGGTAGTGAAAGTGGGAGAGATACTGGCCGAACAAGCCTTCTGAGCCACCTCACATCATTTCTTTAGCTTCCTCTGCAGTGGTGACCTTCGCTTTAGACAAGCATTGTCCTCGTACAGATTGGTGTACTCCGAGACGTTTTACTTTCTCGTTACTGATAGGATCCTTCGGACGATGGTGTTAATTCCCGGAATACATAATACTTGTGGTCAATTGTAGTGTTCCTCATAACGTTCCTTCTTGTAGATATTAGTGAATTCATTCTGAATGTTCTCCGAATCGTGTAAGGTCGCTTAGAAGTATGACAAGGCACCGCCGCCGCTCCCCGGTCAATACCTTCATCTTTTTCATGCTCTATAAGTGTCTGATAGTTAGAAACCTCCGTCTCTTCAAGCAAAAACGAGACAGAGCGTGAGCTTGGCCTGAGCTTGGCCCTTAACCTGAGGCACATAACACGCTCATCGACGCTCACCCAGAAAATCTGGCAAGAGACATCCCAGATAGCAATGTGCTTACATAATGAAACTTTCCGCACCACGAGGCAACACCACGAACACCCACATAGATCAACAAAACGCTGACGCGGTTCTT
Source organism: Hericium alpestre (assembly GCA_004681135.1). NCBI lineage: Eukaryota > Fungi > Basidiomycota > Agaricomycetes > Russulales > Hericiaceae > Hericium > Hericium alpestre. Next base: position 10,953 of record SFCI01000157.1, on the reverse strand, counting down.
CCACCGGTACGTACTTATTTGTTAACGTTCACTGAGGCTCGACGAGGCCATTGGCAGTACTTCATCCCTTTTTATCCACGCGTGGTTAGTCGTCTTTGAAAATAACCAAGTCGCCATGTCCGCAAACGCATATGTTATTGGAGACGGTGGACTGCGTGTCACTCGTAGAATGCGGGAGCTATTGGCAACGCCTGGGATACTCGGAAAAGATCAAGGAGCACAGGCGTTGCGAGAGCTATATCAAGAAGGTACGTGCATCGTCTCGCAGGCTCCACCAACGTACATGGAGATGCCAAGCTCTTTGTCACAGAGTCAAGGCGGTTTCAATGGCAGTTATTGAATGATTTTGCCATGGATTGTTATACCGGAAGCATTGAGGATGTCATAAGGGTTGGTTTTATTTTCCTCCTTCATTGTATCTTATCACGATCCGATTCGCCCTGCAGATGTGGAGTACGGGGAAGGCCCCTCCGTTGAGCCGAGCAGAAACCCCCTTCGAATTCGGATACGCCACTCTCGTCATCGCAGGGCACCAACGTTCGAAAGGACCATCTAGACCCGGATTAGGTCGGCACAAGGAAACGTTGAAATTCTTACTAGAAAAAGGCTGTCCCCCCGACGTCGAGGACATCTGCAAATACACCGCTCTACACCATGCGAGTTTGAACCCCGGCACCTCCCCCGAGCTTGTGCGCATACTTCTGGAGCACGGCGCCAATGTGAATCACCAAAACTGCTTTGGCGTCTCGCCCGTCGTGTGCGCATTCATGGGAGGACATGATGGGGCAGTGGATGTTTTGATGGAATTCGGCGCGGATCTGACCCTCTTGGAAGCGGACGGACATGTCGCGGGGGACCACTATGTCGACTATGGCCCGCGTGTGACGGCCGTGGTGGCAAAATGGCTCAGGAAGAGAGCTGGCGAACAGCCACCACCGCTGGACGGGAAGAAATGCGACTTTTGTGGCAAGATGGATAGCGGGGATCTCAAGCTGAAGGCATGTTCTGCATGTCATTCCGCACGGTACTGCTCGTCGTCGTGTCAAAGTAAGGCTCCATCACCTCGTGCGAGACGTCCGCTAATCTGCTGAATCTATGCAGAGAACCATTGGAAGGCACATAAACTGACCTGCAAACCATTTACACCTGCGAACACGGTCACCCTCAAGCCGAACTACACAGAAATTCCGCTGACACACCTCGTGCCAACTGCGGATTGGGCGCGTAACGTCCTGGGTGTAACTGGCGCGCCATCTACACCAGCGCACCACCAACGTGGAGCACGCCACCCGTCTTCGTATCCGAAGAAAGTTATCATCAAAGTTCAGGTGCCCATTTCTGAGGATTCCCAGTCCCTTCTTATCTACACGAAGAAGCGTGACTTCGTGTGTACAGTCAATCGCAAGGACGGTCCTTCAGGATACGACCGTATAAGCCAGGTCATCAAAGATAAGGGTGTCGGCGGTAAGAAAGGTTATTTCGCTGGTGAGCTGAAGAACGCCTACGAGTTGGTGGTGAAAGTTGGGGAGATGCTGGCCGAACAACCTTGGTGATTCTTGAGATGCTGATTTCCCGTCGTTTCGATAGCTGAGTCTTCCACTGTTCTCCCCTGTGCTCTAAATTGCTCCTGTCTGCATGTTGCTGTGCTTGAGATGCTTTTACTTTATGTTCGTACGATCCTCTGGACGATAATATTTACCCTCTAAACTTACGGCTTGTAGCTTTTCTCATCATGCATTTATATCCGAATGTTCCTTTAGGTCGTTGTGTAGTAGCGAATAACCAACATGCGCACTAATATACATACAAATGAAGACAATTGCGTCGTGGTGGTATATGTCAAGTCAGTGAATGAGTACGTGATTGTGAAAGATGATCAGAATGAATCTTGAAATAATAGCAACACTTCACGAAAGCCCTGTTCCAAATCAGTGGTAACCTACCAGAATCTGCCAAACACGCTGCCCCTACCGGTAATGCCACTTGTCGACCCGCCGAGCAGCATGTTCACGCCCTCCTGAATGGCCTGGCTAACGGGCCGCATTGGCGTGGAGTCGAAGACGTGCGGGCATGGTTGAGGGAGCGGATCGGGATCTAGACGAGGATTATCGAGCTCACGCTCGTACATGGAGGGATGGCGTGCAGTGTTGCTGAGTTGGGAGTAGACAGGGTTGTCAAATGTGCTGCGCGCAGAGCGGAGGCGTGAGAGGACCTTGTATGCCAGTGCATCAGCGTGACAATCAAGTTAAGAGATGAATACGCTGTACCTGCTCATAGAATTCAATCTCGCTGTCGAGGTGCTCCTTCGCCACAGCGGAAAAGTCTTTGACCTTCTGCGTATGGTAAATCTCCATCTCGGCCATCGTCGTGTTCAAGACTGTCTCGCAACGAGCGGCAACATCGTCGTCAGACTTCAAATACATAGTCAGCAAGGGTAAGGACTGTAGCAGAGCACAGAATTCACATTCTCGGAATGTGTAGCTTCATTGTAGCGAGACAAAGCGTTTCTGTGCGTGTCAACGACAGGCTTTGTGGTCATCAGTGCTTGGTGAGGGTTCATGGTTCGGTGATAGCTTACAGCATACAATGAAGAAGGGTGGGCTACATCCTTCAAGGCATCGTGGGTTAGAAGCTGCGTCCTGCGCGCCTGCGATGAACAAGAGTCAGTTTTGAATCGCATCAAGTAGACTAGCTACCATACATGGTCGTCGTACAGATCCGCAACGCCCTGCAGCGTCTCGCTAGTTTTCTGCAAGGCCTTCGTCAACCTGAGACATTCTGCAAGATATCTACATCAATAAATATTACGATCATGCATGAATCGTACTACCTTCGCAGCCTTCTCTCCAGCACCATGCGCCATCCTCATTCATGATTCCATGGTTCTTCTTCGCCTTGATCTGATCTTCAGAGACATCACTCTCGTTGTCAGAGTTGTCAGAGTCAATTGGGAATTCCTCTGGGACGATGACACTAGACCTCGGGGCCGTCGCCAACGGCTTGGAAGTTATGAGGGAGAGGAGCGAGTAAGACAGCAGACGTTCAGCCTTGGACATGCCTGGCGTCCGCCCATCAACACCGAAGTTCCTTCCGATATAAGCGAAAAATCGACGAACCTACTCGAGCCTGTCTTATCTCTCCGAATATATTGCGTAGGCCTTGTACGCCCACGTCCACTGCCTTGGTATGTGCTTCGAATCGATCAACCGCCTCAGCTGCATCTTCAGCATCGAAGTTGAATGCGGGGTGAAAGACATTGGCGTAGAATGACGGGCCTGCAGGAGGGAGAGCAAGATGACGGGGCAGTTGTCGTTTCCATTCCTGCATAGACGAAATCAGAAACTTCGTCAAGGCCACTTCCTGGTAGACCGGTGAAGCGCTCACCGTTTCGCTTTCGCATCCCAAGAAAAAGGTGAGGATCTCGGCGTATCGCGCTACGGGATGCCGAACAATTCTTGCAAGGTAACGCTCGAGATCACCTCGACGCGCCTCAACGAAGTCGTCGTTGAAGCGACCAGCATACTGTTTCTCTGGTAGCGGAGGGAGGGCAATGCCAGGCAAACGACGCGTCAGAGCGGTATGCAGGACGACGAAATGGGAGAACCGTCGATGCACGTTAATGCGGGTCGGCGTCGGAGGAGGGTCACTAGAGTCCGAGTCACTGTCTTCAGAAGACGCATGAAAGAGCGAAGTGACGCTGTAGACGATGTATGAGCCAGAGAGGGTGGAAGCACGCTTGGAGGGCGAATGCACGAGAACTCTGAACGGCGGGACCTTTGCCTTCCACGAGGGCCCGGCGTCGACGAAGTGCCTGTCGGTCTCGCTGGGGCGGGCTCTGCCCTTCGCCGCCTCGTCACCCCCGCTCTCTGCAGCATTGACATCGTCCTCTTCCTCGCTCGACTCCTGTGCGTGCCTCAGGATAGCAGGGCCTGCGTCTGCATCCGGTGTGGTGCTGCCCTTCAGGACGTAGGCCTCGGCGCCGCTCGTAACGAAGTGCGAGAAGCGGTTGATGCTCTTGCCGCCGAGCAGGCTCTGTCGGAAGCTGGGGAAGGCGGCCATCATGAGCAGTACAGATAGGCTCACCGTAGACTTCACGATACAGGCCATCAGGGACAGGCGTCGGTCTGTCCAGAGGAAAGAGCGGGAGACCATCCGATGACATATTTACAAAGGAAACGAGGGGAGGTATCCGGCACTGGGACAGCGAGGACTCGTCAGACGACGTCTCGCACTGGTATATAAGTGGGGGGCTATTCTTACCAGAGCGGCGTCAAAGGAAGCCGGAGGACATCGGTCATCGCGCTCTAAAGCCCTCAATCGGGCGATGGACTCAAAGTTGCCTCGGACATCCCACGCACTGCCTGGCGCAAGCTGCAGCATGGACTGGAGGATGGAGGCAAAGATCCATATGCCCCAAGCCCTGAGACGCCCGTCGGATTCATCAGGAAGAGAAGCACGTACACAAGTGCAAACCGCACAGGGCGCACCTCTGTATCCCGAATCGGCAGATCAGGTTGGGGAGCCCGTCCATGAGGAAGGTTCCATGGATCCGGACGTGTTCGTGATGTGGGTCAGAAGCCCTGGTCGCCGACTTGTTTGACGCAAATTTTCTTTCGAGCAGGGCTTTGGTAAAGGAAAGCTTGAAGTAATCTTGACAAGTGAGGTGTCGGGCCCAAAGTATCTGACGACCACGCACATTTCGATAGAGGCGGTCCTTATATTGTACCTTGGCATGTCTTTGGCATCGTATTATGTTGTTGCTGCCCAGGCCATCAGAAGGCAACTAATCTACACAACGCATCATTTTACAAGCCCTGAGAAATAACTGTCAACCAGCTAAGCTGTTGCGCAAGGATTGTAGACAATGAACGCCACGAAGATGATGAAGCTTGACCCGATCTGTTCACCTTGATATCAAGACGACAGACGTCAATGTCGTGTGCGCCGACGTCAAAGGACACCAATGATTCCTCTTTGGATCGACTCCGCGGAGACAGAAGCAAGGCGGCGCTCCCACGAACAGCGTGCTCCTCCAGCTCGAAGGGAGCATCAGCGATGGTCACCCCATCTTCCAGCTATGAAACGACTAGTTTAGCACCGGCGGAAAACAGCATCGATGTCCATGTGAGGAGATGAAACCCACATCTCTCATTCGCGAACTTCTAATATCCGGAGATGCCCTTTGACCAATCCGGCATGAACGAATTGAACTACAAGACCTGCGAGGGTTGCGCGTGCATTGTCAAGCAGGGATGCACGAGTTGTTTGTAGAAAAGCCGGCTGATCCTCGTTCCAAGTCGATCGGACATATGGACGAGGTCGTTTTAGTTCGACGATCCCAATGCGAGCGCTCAAACGGTAGATGAGGATGAGGATAGAAGAAGCCCTTGAAGTGCTACCGCCCATACGACGACGCTCATCGGAAAATGGTCTTCAGCGAAAGGGTTGTGAGCGGCTGAAGCAGCATCATGCTCTTATCGATGAATAGTCTGCGACTTGATTTGCTTGTATGATTCCACCAGAAGTTTACAGAGATCAGCGTTGGCCATGGTGTCTTCTTGCCACAAGTACGATTACTTGGAAGTGACATCTTCGTCGGAATATAGCCCGTACGTGGTCAGAGGATGTTTTTGCTCCAGCATCAGTTATATATGCTATGGGAGACGTAAGTGACATAAACTCACAGCATACAGCTTATGCACCGAGAACACGTCGCGCAGCTATCAGGATCGTTGGTCGTGAGATGTCCTGGTTCGTACCGCGGGCCGCGGTGTCGCCGACTAGACCTACGACCCGAAAAAAGCACTGAACATCCAAATCCGAGTCTTCGGTTCTTCTCTGTGGACAGTCTGTCACTTGAAAGCGGTAATCCGCTAACCATATACGTCTTTTCAGTTCTCGCCCTGCAGTACATGCACTAGGATGTGGGGCTCGACTGCACCAGTGCATCAGTGGCTAAATGCTATGTCGGATTGGCGAGGTGATCGGTATCGCTTCAGTCCCAACTACTAAGAGCGGCAGAGCCATTCAATGATGCGGGATGTCTAGATGGATTAGGCATATTCAGGTCGGAAATACTCATCGTCTCAAGGCAAAACACCTACCTAACTGATCTTAGACACTCGGCAGAAGCTTCGAACGAACAACACTAGTAGAATGCTGACTCTTAAAATGATAAGTCCCGGTCTTACCTCCCACGACTGCACTTGCATAAAGAATTCCGAAGTCGCTATGCTATCTTCGCGTCTTGAACATTCGTAGACTCCTTCAGCGCAAATCGCACCAGCTGTTGCTGATTCTCAAAGGGGTCAAGATAGAATTGCTGGGAGATTTCCGAAACAAATACAACACCATCACAGCCGGTGTGAGTAGCATCCAATTTATCTTAGGTCGATATCAATTTGAGCTGCGCAATTTACTCGCAGACGGGCGCCACGACACTGTCGATATACGACTTCGCGGACGCACACAATGTCACCTTCATACGCGGCTACCACCAGACTGTCACAGCCAGCGGCGACTGGGTCCTCGTACGCCACCCTACATTGCTCTCACCCAGCAGATAATAATGTCGCGTTACCCATCTAGGGCGGCGGCCACAGCATCCTCTCACCCGTCTACGGTCTGGGCATCGACCGCATTGTCCAGTTCAAGCTCGTCACAAATGACGGACGGGCAGCTGCGCACCGCAAACGAGTGCCAGAACGCAGATTTGTTCTGGGCGCTGCGTGGCCGCGGCGGGACCTTCGGTGTTGTCCTTGAGAGCTCGCACAGCGTCGAGCCCCGAATAAGTCAGTTTATTTCTTGGGACTGTCGGGTCGAGTGTCGTGCTGATGAGTAGCGGGGACAGTGCAAGTCTGGTTTTCAGTCAAACTGCGCAGAATGCGCAGCCGTTCTTGAGGATCATTACTGACAGTGCGCTGAAGTAGGCCCAGAAAGGTTGGGGCGGGCACACTTGGGTAAGACACGCGCATTTGCTCTGTAGATGAAGGCTCAGACTGACCAGCATTGGACAGGGCGTCAATTTGATCATTGTCAATCCCTTGTTGAATCTTGAAAAGGCGTAGGCGTCTCTCGCAGAGGTAGTCAACTATACCCTCTCGTAAAACGGGACGGCCATCATCGAGGAATTCTCCTCCTGGCTCGCGTTTTTCCAGGAATATGTGACTGCGGCCGAAGCTGTATGCAGGTTCCCCCTAGATTTCTGTGTATTGACTGCTCGGTTGATGTTCGTTAGGCTGTGGGCACAGAGAACGTTCTCGCTACGCTTGTCATGTCTGCGACTTTATGGGAGAGCGAAACGGGCAGGGACGCGATATACAACATGTTTATGAACATGCTTCCGTTCGCAAATCCGTATATCGTGGTCGGCACGCCCTATCTGTACAGACACACCGCGAACTCGACGAGCGCGACGCCAGCGTGGCGTGGCGCGCTATGGCATGTACGTCTCCGTCTTCCAGTCGTCGGTTTGAGTTGATGCATGAGTACTTGAGTGGTCAATTGCAGCTTGCCTTCCATGCTACATGGTGGTATAATAGTACTGTTGTAGATATTGGTGAGACTTACGAGCGGGTGAGCAATGTCAGGAAGAGCATGCAGGATATCTCTCAACTGGGTCCGGGCTTATTTTGTGGGTCTCATTCCTGCTCGGGCTCAAAACACCTTACCCACTGACATGTCTCGCAGAACGAGGGTGATGTCTACGAACCGGACCACGAATGTACGTGATCCATGGGTTGTTTGTGACGCGTGGAGCTGAGTTTAATCTTGACAGTGTCCTACTGGGGCGAGAACCCGCAGCTTCTTGCGATAAAGCGACAGTATCAAGACGTCCCATTCTTTCTTCAATAATTTCATGGGCTCTTGCGACCACTCAGTGACCCGGACTCAGTACCTCTTAGACTGCTGGGATTGCGGTACGTCCTCATCCTGAATCTTTCATTGAGCGCGATAAATGTTGAGGGAACAACAGTCGGCAGCCAAGGCCGGGCTGAATCACGCTTCCAATGTTACCAGATGTTACCTCGATCTCTGAACACGAGCGTGTATTTGAGGATGATATTTTCGCATACCCGATCACCCGGATGTAACACAATGCATGTCCGTCGAAGTACCCAGCCAGCCAGGCTATTAGTCCTGGAAAGTCACTTCCGAAAATTGCAGCAATTCAGTCGGACTCGACGGACGTAACTCCGTTCCGGGGTAGTGGTTGTCGATCGTGGTAACGAGATGCGGGGTACGGATGCAAAAATGGGGAAAGTGATCGGGAGGCAACAATCACGACAATGCGGGGAGACAACAGACAGGAAATGCTTCAGATAATTATAAGTGAATGTAAGTACGGCTGGAAGAGGAAGTACAGATGCAAGCTTATAGGCCCAGTTCGTGCAGCGCTTCGCAGAATGATTGCATGGCCCCATAAGGCTCTGCAGTCAAGCTTTTAGTCTTCTGACATCATTTGGCAATGAGCCCGTGCGTGAACGCGGCGTCGATGTCCTCCATCAGCGCGATGCACTGCTCGGGCAGCTCGCAGATGAGGTTGTTGAGCGCCGTGTCGTCGAGGCCCGTCTTGGAGAGCGAGATGATGTAGATATTGAGGCCGAGCTCGCCCGCGAGGCTGTGGATGATGGACGTCTTGCCGGAGCCGGGCGCACCGTGCAGGAGGTAGCCGCGCCGGAAGGGGATGCCGCGGTCGGCGTACCAGCTTTTGCTCCGCAGGAAGTCCTTGGCGTCGTCCAGGACGAGCTCTTTGACGCCGGCGTCCAAGATGATGGATTTCAGAGGCCGTTTAGGGCGGGACGCGACGTGCCGCCAGTCGCCCGAGAAACTGCATATTATTGTAAGCCACAACGGAGTTGCACTCAGGAAAGAATCGAAAAGCGCACCCGTCGTTGACGTAGATGTCAATTTTGTCATTTAGAGCGCCAATATAAGAGCGCTTGGCCTCGAGAATCAGAGAGTCCAAGGCTGAGCGGTCGCGAGACAAGATGCTTCAGATGTAAACCGTCAGATATGTATGTCATACGAGCGAGAGACTGAAGATGATCTTACGTTACCGTGAGAGTAGACTTGTCCGAACACCACCGGCTCTCTTCCTTCACATGGCTGATAGTTATCCATCGGCGCTTATACCACAGACTGTAGGACGTAGACATGGACGGGAGGTAGTTGACTCTATTGTACGTCCTCCGGCCTTCGTTAATAAATTCACTGTTCCCATCGTCATCTTCGAGAACGACGCTTGCTTTATCGTCGAGGCCCCAGTTGCCCGTGCTGACCGTAAACTGCCGGACCTTGCCTAGAACCGAGGATCAGCGCATCTACTACACGTCAGGCCCGCAACAACTTACGCCATTGGGGAAGAGTCGAGAGCCAGTGCATCATCCACGCTGCAGACGATATTAGGATTTGCAACTAATGATAAACGTTAGGCACTCACAGAAAGCCATGTCTTCACTCTCGAAGTTGGCAGTGATGAAGAACTGATCGATGAAGGTTTGGTAGTAGTGGTAGTACAGCCGCCTGCACAACTCGATGAGGCCGCCGAAGACGATCAGCTTGAGCCAGTCGCGCAGGGCGCCGAGAGAATAGATGAAAGAGATGAGCGACGAGACGTCCGTGGGCATCTCAAACGACCCGGGTTGGGATAGGGTGATGTTGCTGGGGATCGAGGAGTTGTCGAGCTGGAGGCTGCCATTTTTGAGTGCAGCAAGAAGAGGTTGCAGCAGAGGTGCGAGTTGCAGGACGGAGGAGGCCATTGCGTATGGGTAGTACGCAGTTGACCCAAGACGGAATGTCTGTGGCTTTCGCAGAGCAGAGGTCTCCTTTTAAACGATTCGGTGTATGTGCATGCTGTGTTGGAGAAGAAGTGGAGAATCCAGGCGCAGCGCCCAGAGGCTAGAAACGTCAGTTGTGAGTCGACGAACAATATGAAATATTCCATTTCACTCTGAGTCGTTTACGCGCCGGCGCCGCGACGTCGTGGCGATGCACGACGTGGATGACGTCGTATCTCAGTAGAAACGCACCGAACAGTGCATTCCGGTCCTTTTCCTAAAGCCTATCAGGCTGCCGTGTGTACAGAACGGCCCGCACAGCAGGGCACGAGGACACACGAGGCCCTTGGCTGAGCGCTCTTTCTAATGACTCGAAGCGCTGAACGCTCCAGACAATGGCAACCAGGTCCTGTAAAAAGTGTGTTAGGCGTTCGAGCAGCACAGCAACCGACTCGGGTACAGTGTTCAGTCACATCGCCCACGGAAGACAGAGAACAGGATGTGAAGACGCCGTAGACTGGTGACCGTCTCTCGAACACAATGACGGACGAGCTCAACGCCGTGCCCGACGTCAAAGTGAGTGAATGCAATCCTCCCAACGTGTTTTCCTTCGCTTCAGGGCACGTGACCGACGCGCGTCGCGCCAACTTCCTTCTCCTCCGCCTCGGGGACTCCTCGGGCGAGGACTTGGGACACATTTCTTTGTCCATTTCAGCAGTAACAAAGTCAGGAAAAATAGGAGTAATTAGGGAAGAGATAAATTCATTCCAAGATAATGACTTTATAGATGAATTGAGTGATTTAACCCATTACTTCATGCTAAATAGTGAGACTTGTGAATTTAGAGAGCCAAACCACTTCCCCAGTAGCTAAAGGCATATCTGGTTCCTACAACTGAGATAGGAGGGGGGGTACACCTGATTTTTGAAATATCTTGGTGGCCAGGCAGACTTCCTCACCATGTGTGGGCCTATGGAGCATATTTTCATCTACAGTGGCGTGCAAAAATATTGCAGGGTCTCACGAATTTTGTGTCGCGCTCGGAGCTTTATCATTCGAACGAGATCTTATACATAATAATGGTAGATAGGACTCGTATATACAGAATATAAAAAAAAATAAAGACAGACTATGGAATCCGGAGGAGTGGTGCCCGATAATGAGGTAATGGACG
>SFCI01000156.1:0-32612 GCA_004681135.1 Hericium alpestre | reverse complement strand
CGAGCGAGTGCTTGTGCAGATCACGGTCGCGGCGCAGAACCCAACCGACTGTGAGTAATTCCACATCTCCGCAGTCAGCTCACATCATACCGGGGGTGCGCGCAGGGAAATCGATCGACTGGGGGCGCATCCAGCCTGGTCAGAGCCCCGGATGCGACTTTGCAGGGAGGGTGGTAGCCCTCGGGGAAGGCGTCACTGCCGTGAAGATTGGTGAACGCGTGCGTCTACACATCCCGACAGCACTATAGCCTCCGATACTCAGATGATCATGCCGGTCTTCGCAGGTCGCGGGCTGGAACCTTCCCGGCGGCGGCCCCAAACAGAGGTCATCGGCTTTCCGCGAGTATACCGTCGTGCCGTGGCACCATCTCACGAAGATCCCCGCGAACACCTCCGATGAAGAAGCAGCTACGATCCCACTTGCAGCTGCGACCGCCGCGCTAGGCCTGCGGTACCTCAGCAACTTCCCGCAACCTGCACCGCTGAACAAGTGGTTCTTGGTATGGGGCGGTGCATGTGCGTCGTCATTTCTTGTTTTGATGGTGACATAAGTGTTGAAGAGTCGGCGCCAGCCTCCGTCGGCCTGTACGCGATCCAGCTCGCGCACATCCAGGGCTATAAAGTCGTCGTGACTGCGTCTCCGAAGAACCACGAGCTCGTCAAGAGCTACGGCGCGGACGTAGCCGTCGACTATCACGCGTCTGACGTCGTCGAGCAGATCGTGCGCGCGACGGGGCAGGGCGGTGTCGACCACGCCTACGACGCAATCTCGGAGGGCAACAGCACTGCGCTCGCGATCCAGGCCTTGAAGCAACTCGGCCCACGGAGCGTTGCAGTCGTCCTACCAGTGGAGGATACTGATTCGACGGCGGAGGTCTACATGGTGTTCTGCATGGGACTCTTGGGGTATCCGATCGACACGTTCGGCATGTATATCCCAGTACGTACCACTTGCCCTCAATGCCTGAGCCTCCGCTAATCCAGGATGTTGTCGGCGTCAGCATGATGAGAGAGTGTACCAGTTCGGCCTCGACTTTAGGGAGTTGGTCTCGGCTTGGCTATACGAGGGGCGATTCAAGGGCAACCCGCACACTGTTCTGCCTGGCGGCTTGAACGCCATTCCGGGAGGACTTGCGTTCATGAAAGAAGGGAAGGTGAGCTGGCCATCCCGCGTAATCCTGAACAGTACTCAATGCGTTTGTTGAAGGTGTCGGGCACCAAACTTGTGTACAAGCTCACGGAGATGAAGGCGTAAAAGCATGCCTCGAGCGTGTGTGAAGCAGCATTCTATCTTGTAAACTCGGATGTATCAATTAGTGTAAATTCGAAGCAGAAGTCAGGCGAACCATGCATGGTGAAGTCACCAGTAGTGGTACCGTTCAACGTTCAGTGGCTAGGCACGAAGTACTTAGAAGTACATTTCGACTAAAAGTGCGACAAGAAATAGGAAGTGACTGCTGTTTGCCAAGCATATCCGCATGCGCAAAGGCGAGTACAATATCGTGTCGTGCGCAGCGCTTTCGACACACTTGCTGACGCTTGCCGCCTGCGAGAGGCGTCGGTCAGACTTGACGAGGGCTCCCCGCCGAGGAGGCGGGCTAGCCGGCATAGTATGAGACACGAAGCTTGACACGAGGCTAGCAATGTGGAGTCAAAAAAAGGGCTTGCACTGGGTGTAAACGCAATGGCGTTTCGGTAGCCATGTGAGTTTATCGCCTGGCAGACAGCTGTTCGTGTCTGATGCAGGAGGACATACCCATCATGTCAAGACGGACGAGGGAAGTAGGATGTCCAAACAGATCGGTTTTCTGTTCACGCCTGCGCAGTGGCCAGTAACCATGAAAATTCCCAGACAAGCGTAGCGCTCACCTTGATTCAAGTCCGCGGCTATGTTACTCTGATGTCCCAATTGCTTTATGGGCATTTGCGTAAACTTATACATTGTTTCACGCAGGAGAAATTCTCCATACTCTAGTGCTACCGTCGTCCCCTGTTGTAGCCAACAGATGCTCGAATCCTTTCCGATAACACCATGCGATGCTGTTGACGTCGTGAACCCCATGGGCGTTCTCCAGCTTGGCGATGATTCGGTGCGTTGGAGGTGTCTTGAGTTCTGAGTTCGACGGTTCCTGCCTTGCGTGAGAATCTACAATTCCTGTTGAAACGAAGTACAGCATCTTACCTCCAACTCCCAGACAACAATCTCCCCGTCGCTCCCGGTGCTCGCGAGCCAGCCCAGACTCGACTCCTTGTCCGCAGCCTCGCCAGCGCCCCACGATATGGAGTAGATACTCCTCTCACAATAACACTGTACATTGGGTCATTGGCTGGCCCGTCCTTTTACAATGTCTCCTGTACATTCATCATTGACGGGCCTGTTCTCTACCGTCCATTGGGTCATTGGCCGGCCCATCCTCTCATAACACCACTGTTCATTCATCATTGACCAGCCCGTCCTCCAACGTCCATTGGGTCATTGACAGGCCAGTTCTCTTATAATACCATGGTTTATTCATCATTCACCGGCCCGTCCTCTGCCGTCTAATGGGTCATTAGCTGGCCCACTTGCTCCCGCAGCATGTCCATTGCTCAGCCTATCCTCTTACAATGTCTACTGTGTTTCATCATTGAGCGGCCTGTCCTCTTACATCCAATGAGTCATTGACCAGTCCACTCGATCCTGTTGCATGTTATTCACTGGTCAGTGCTCATGTCCATTCGCTATTCCACCAGCTTGCCAATAATTCACTCTACTTGTCTGAATTTCCTTTCGCATGCTCATTACTGGGGTAAAAGTGGGTGATACCGTGTTAATATATTCCACGAGATACAATGGAATCGCATGAATTTTGGAACAAGTGCGACATCATGGAAACATGAATCAGAATGCAGCAGGCTGCTCCTGGTCCGTGGGTAAGGCAGGGACAACCCCACTTGCCATGGGTAAGGCAGGCAATGGAATTGCATGAATTTTGGAACCTAATGAGACAAGTGCGACATCATGGAAACATAAATCACATCTGAAAAAAGTAAACTCTACATAGCTCAGTGTTAAACTATGTGTCCTATTGGAGTCCTATCAGGCCTATGTAGCCACCTCTCTCAACTATGTAGAGCTATGATATATATCATAGCTTATCATACTCTCCATAGCAGTAGGTGAGAGCTATATACTGCTACATACTTCTAAGGGCCTGCTATGGCTGCTATATAAGCCCACAGGCTTGCTATACTCACTATGGGCACTACAACAAGTCAGCTAGATTATAAAGTGATCCTGATTTTGTATAATAATTTCAAAAAAATCTTTTTTTGACTACTATGCTAGACTACAGCTAAGACAATCATATACTATGTGACCCTCCGTACATGCACATGCAAGACACGGGGCCATGCATGACACAGCAGAGCGACAGGTTGGGTGCAGGGACCACCTGCATGCTGACATGCTGCAGGGCCATGCACGAGCATGTGCACACTGCTGGGGCCAGTGCACAAGGCGCAGAGGCCATACGTGACACGGTGTGGCCGTATGCTGTCATATGCACATTGGTGGCACCATACGTGCTCATACACATGCAGATGGGGGCATATGTGCAGACGGCGTGGAGGGCGCAGTCGCAGGACAGACAGCACGGAGGACACAAAGGCAGCACGGAGGGCACGGAGACGGCACAGAGGGCACGGAGACGGCATGGGACAGACAGCGCGGGGACGACGCAGATGGCACAGGCATGGCGCAGACAGTGCAGGCATGGCGCAGATGGCGCAGGCATGGCACAGATGGCGCAGGTGCAGCGGGGAGGGCACAGGCACGGCGTGGAGGGCACAGGCACGGTGCGGAGGGAACAGGCATGGCNCGGCATGGAGGGAACAGGCGCGGCACGGCGTGGAGGGAACAGGCATGGCACGGAGGGCGAGATGATGGCGCGGAGGACGAGATGACGGCGCAGGGNGGTGGAGGCCTGTTAGGGCTGTTCGCTCTCATGCTTGCATCATCAAGACCGCGCACGCCCATGCACGGGCAGCCGGGGCCACATGCGGGCTCGTGCACACGCTGTCAGGTGCATGCACATGCTGTCGAGGCCGTGCATGCGTGGGCGTTGTGCAAGCGTGTCCGATGCATTGCGTGCGTGTCCAAAGCGTGGGGCGTGGGTGCAGGTGCAGGTGTTGCGTGAGTGTGGGGCGAGTGCGGAAAGCATGCCGGGCGTGGGTCATGAACGCTGGGCCAAGCTGCTGATGCAGCAGGATGTGCAGGAGGTCCGATGGGGGCTTGAGGCATGGCGAGGGCGAAGAGAGGATGTCCCGAGTCCCGTTGCTGTGGTTGCCATGGTAATGGGACTCTACGGTGCGCGGGCGGTGACATGGCCCGTGCCCGCACGTTGTTGATGGCACGCAGATGGCGTGGAATGTCGCGGCACGATGGGGGTGCATGGTCCATGCCGTGCAGGCCAGTCGGGGATGTGCGCATCCTTGGGACCATGTGCGGGTGTTGTGGCATGTGGGCGCGAGGTGTTGGTGCTGCGTGCGAGCAGCTGGACATGTCGGCGACATCGTGCGAAGGCAGAGGGAGCGATTGGGGTATGAGGAACATGCTGGGGACGTGGGATGGGCAACAGCAAGAGGGCGGGGTCAAATAAATGAGTGTCGCTCAAAACCGAGCGACACTCTGTATTAGTATGAAGAAATGATTTAAGAGAGGTTTTTTTAACTCACCTGCCACCCTCTACCTGCTGCAAATCTGATCCTGCTGTCTTGATGGTCGATAGATAATGAAAGGAGAGGAAGGGAGGGAGGAAACACGGAGGAGAAGGGTGAGTGGTGAGAGGAGTGGTAAGATGGGAGGTCTCGACGCGTTAACTCGAGGCTTCAGCCACCGAACGCGCGAAGAGACATAACAAATCAAATCAAATAGCCAGAAATACGAGAAAAAGAAAAGAAGCTATATATCATTTATCTAAGTACGATACATGAGGTACACTTGTAGCTAAGTATGCGATATGCTACTGAGCAGCAGGGTTAAGATAGAGAAATCTAATACTTAGTCTCTGCCGCAGCACTCGGCAACGCCCGGCAGCCACGATTCTCAGCTTCACCCGGGAATCGTATATAAGGCTCGCGTGACGTGCCTTCCCTTTTGCTCTTTAACCCCCACCATCTCGTGCCACGTCGACACTGTCAAGACTGGGTTCAGGGAAACAGTGAAGCCATCCAAGTCACCCCAAGGGATCAAGGATCAAAGAGCAGAGGATGTCATAGAGAGTAGAGACAGGCTGAGAATGTCTAGGGTACAAGGGGACTGGGTAGTCAAGTGGACAAACTGAGGAAGCCAGTCAGGAAGGTAGCCCTATATATACTGGAAGGATAGCCAAGGGGAACGANGGAAGGACGCGGGAATACTCAGGCAGACATGGTAGATGAGGAGCGGAGGACGACAAGGGGGAGGGGGTAGTGACGGCGGCTGGTGAAGCGAGAGGGGGTTCTTATAACGGCTTGTTGCGTTACGCGCGTACGTGACTCACCGAATATATCCAGCGCGTCCCGTGGGAGGAGCCAGTCCGTCGGTCACAGTCCGTCACGGCGGAGACTCCCGGCACAATGATGGCACCTTCCCGGCCAATCCTGCACGCCTGGGTCCACCACCTCCTCAGTCGCGCGATAACCCCTCGGCTTGCGTTATTTTACCGCTTTCCGCACCATGATTCAGTTCCAGCAAATATATTGCACCAATGACGACCAGCTCGCAGTGCTAGTGGCGTGTATACCCAGCGTGAAAATACTCTACATCGCCGAGGTAGCTCGCCGTATCGCGTCATCCTTCATCCATCTCGTCCGCAGCCTCCTCGTCCTTGACTGTCTCCAACAGCTTCTTGATCTTGTTCACGCTCTTCGGCGATACATCCCGAGCCACCGCCAGCAGCTGTGCCGACTTTACCTCATCGCCTGTCAGTCGATATGCCCGTGCGAGCTGGAAGATAACGTTCGACTCTTCAGGCGAGGTATCGCGGAGGAATTCCAGGTCCTGTATGGCAGGCTGCATGCCGTCACCCACGATGATGGCAAACAAGTAATTTCGATCGTCAGACACGACCCACCCGCTGATAACGACTAGAACGCCTGTACGTACCGCATATCGTTTCATAGAGATAAGCATTTTCGCGCGTCGATAGCGCACCAACGCGTTGTCTGGCGAGAGTTTTACGGCCTCATTGAACAGAGACAAAGCGCCTTCCCGATCCCCACGGCGCTCGACAGCCTGGGACACCGGTCAGCGATCCGAACGGACAGATTCTGATCCTCGCTGGTCGTGTGACCAAAAAGAACTCACCATCCCAACGCAGCCCAACAACACCGCATTGTTCGGGTGGATTTCAGCTGCCTTCCGATAATGGTATTCGGCCATGCGGATTTTGCTCATCCGCAAGTAGCAAGTCCCCAGGCCATACCTGGCGAGATAAGCATTTGCCTCAGCGCTGATCCGCCTCGAGGAAGTGGCAGAGCACAGGATGGCGGATCACGTACCACGCATTGTAATGCCGAGGGTCGGCACGTAGCGCCATCTGGAAGCATACTATTGCCTTGTCGATGTCCTCGTCAATGGACTCATGTCCTGCAAGCGTAAACGCGTACGCGCACGTGGGGTCCAACTGCTGAGCTCTTCGGAAACACGTCAACGCCTGTGCGCGTTCCTTCTGCAACGAGAACGTGTTCCCGATAGCTATCCAGGCTTGCGGAGAGCGTGGATCGATCGAAAGCAGTTCCTGCGCCAGAAATGAAAGCTGCACTGTTCTCTGGAGGTGCCATAGAAGCGTCGAATAGACCTCCATGTCCCATAAGCGATATGGTTCCAACGCGCGGACGGCCTGAAATGCGCGCTCCGCCTGACGGAGAGAAGAACACCGCGAAGGTCATTTCAGATATCGTAGGAATCGCAAGAGACAAAATACGTACAGACGTATAGTCCGTTCTCTCGTAATGCGCTCTTCCGACCATTGCCATCACGTATGCGGATCGCTGGTGAACATGCGGAAGCTTTTCCAGCTCATCCAGACACAGTCGTGTGTCGTACATAGCCAGTGCTCGTGTTGCACTTGCGAAGAGCCGCATAAGATCGTAGATGTACTGATCCGCCAGCTCCATTTCATACGCTTCTTGTGCGGCCTGTTCGTGAGCAGCCGTCCAATTACTAGGAGCAGGCGAAGCTTCTGATTTTGGCGAGTTCCCAATCGACGTCGGAGATTGCGAGTATCCTGCTTCGCCACTGGCCATCGGCTCGTCCTCCATATCGGAGTCTATCGACCGGGAGCGCGTACGCGTAATATGCCTGCGCCGGTCCCGCGATGCAGGAGCCTGGATGAGAACAAGGATCAGCCCTGCTAAAGCCGCTACATAGAATCGACAACACAAATCAGACCTTAGGAGCGATAGTCCCCTTGCTGCCGCTGCTCGCCAGCGCGCGCTTCGCCGCGCCGCGCCCGCGCCGGCGTCTCGGTCAGATTTGCCGCCAGGCGCGGCGCCTGCATTCCTGGAGGACATCGCCGCAGGCTGGGAACGGCGAGCGGCAGAAGATGAGAAGAGGTTAGAAAGAGTCAGGGCCGGGCGTGCGCGTGCCTTTTTCGAGCGGGCGTCGTCCGCCGGCACTGCAGCGATCTTGGACGACGCCTTCGTTCCGAACTCCCCGACACCGCGCGGCCGCGAATGCGAGGAGCGCAGCTTCTTGGTAACTGGACCTGTTTCATCTGCTGAGGAGAGGGGCCGCGATTGTTGCAATTGGATGGGCTGTGAACGGGAGGGGCGGATGTGTGCCCCGAGGACGGAGAACTCGGGGGGATATGCGGACTCATTGGTCGCGTTGGTTGCATTGCTTGGAAGGTGAGCAAAGTGGAATACTTGCATAAAGGAGTAGAAAACTCACACCGAGTCGCGAGGACCTGCGGCTGCCATGCGAAATGGCTGTGGATGGCTCTGGTCTTGTCGGTGATTCCGGAATAAGTTGCCTGCATTTCCGGCATCTGGCGCGAAGACGTTATTGCCTGATGAGGGTGTTGCGGAAGGCGTTGATCGCGCAGCGGAGGGATCTTCAGAGGCAACCCGTTTCACTGGCGGGGGTCGTGAGGGGAACAGCTCTTCGATTTCGGGCACTGAGCCTAAAGGAGGACATGGCGTCAATGTCGCATATCATGGCAACAGCTCATCGACGCACCTAAGGTACATAAACCCTCAAAGGCTTCCCAAAGCATAGGATTGAATAGTAGCGCATGTCGAAAACTTGTTCGAGCATGCTCTGGCAAATTGCCTTTCAGCGCAGTTGTGCCCGATCGGCAGTGTAGGACAGCTTCCTCAGGAAATGCACGCGCACTCCTTTGTCCCAGTGACGCTGATGGGGGAAGGATGTCAGACGTGTCAGGTCGATTTAAGAATGATGTGAGGTGGACGAACGCGAGGGGGTATATGTCGGATCTTTCAAGCTCTCCTCCAGCGCTTCGCGAGCCTGCCTGTGTCGCCCCAAAGTAGTACAGCACTTCGCCTTGATCTCCAGACAGCCACTACACCGCTGGTCCTGAGGCAGGTTCACTAGATGGAGCGCTGAATGTGGTTGGCCTGCCCGAAGCATTGTTGTGGCATAAAGATGGCGCGCGTCATGGTTGTCTTGGTCGAGAGCAAAATACCGCTCTGCATAGAAAATGGCAGACTTATAGAGGTCTGCGTCGAGGCATGACCAGACGATGTTGCTAAAGCGCTGGGAGAGGTAGGGCAAGAATGTGGGATTTGCTTCGGGTTGCATGGATCAGGCTTGCTGCATAGGGCAAACCCTGCAAAGAAATGTGATCAGCGGGTGGATGCGCAGGAGATGTGCGTCCGTAAGTGCGATGTAGTTGCGGGTGGAGGATGGAGGGTGAATTGGAGCCCGAAAGTGGCGGAGATGGCGTCGAGGGCGGGCAAAGATGCTTGCAGCAAGCGGGAAGCGTTCTGCAAACCAAACCGCGCCCGTCACGTCACGTGGTGCCGTCGCGTCTCGCAGGTCCTGCTGGTCGTTCGCTGATTCCCGCCTTCTCCTTCGTCCTTGTGGCCCTTGCTAATTTTGATCACACGAAGCGCCCTTAGGGCGGTTGTCATCACACCAGAATAGATCACACAGATGCGGAAATGTCATGAACGCGACGCATTACTGAATTTTGTACAGCTACTTCTACTTCAGATCTGCCATGCTAACGCCGATTCTAATGGCCGTGACCATCAGGCTCCCCCTTTTGCTCTATCGATGCGGACGGCCATCAGTACGGTATCCTGCCACCATCGCATGGAAGACTGTCACGTACCTGGAACACATTGGATAGCGTCGTCGATCCGCAACAACGACACAGCAGCTTCGTACGCCGACTTCAGGCTGCGAACCTTGCTCATTGTGGGCTCGAGAACACCGGCCGTGACGTTGTCCCGGACCTCCCCATTCAGCAGGTCCAGACCATACCGCAGAAGCACCTTCTTCGGATCGCCGGCAGGGGCGTTTTGCGCAGCATTGTGGTAAGAACGGAGCTTGGCTACGAGCTCTGTGGAGTCCTTCGCGGCATTCACAGCGAGGGTCTTCGGGATAACAAGCAAGGAGTTGGCGAACTCGGCAATAGCGAGTTGCTCACGCGAGCCCTACAAAATTTCAATGACTTATGTTTAGGATAAACCAGAACCTCGAAATTTTACATACCAGTGTCGTAGCAAAGTTCTCTAGGTAGATGCTGAGCGCTGTCTCCACAGCACCTCCACCAGGGACAACAGATCCGCTCTCGAGCGTCCGCTTGATCACAGATAGCACATCATGCAGCGCCCGCTCCATCTCATCCAGCATGTAGTCATTGGCACCACGGAGGATGATAGATGCTGAGCTGACCACCTTCGTACCCTTGACGAGAATGAGTTCATCGTCCGAGATGCGCTCCTGCACAACCTCGTCGGCGGTACCCAGGTAGCTGGCCTCGAACGTTTCCTCGCCCTCAAGGTTGGCAAGACTTGAAACAAGTTGGCCACCTGTCGCCTTCGCGATACGACGGAGATCCTCCTTCCTACAGCGGCGAACAGCCATGGCGCCGGCCTCAACGAATTCCTTCAGCGCCAGATCGTCAATGCCCTTTGTCGTCAGCACGACATTAGCGCCGGAAGCAAGGATTTTGCGAATACGCTCAATGGTCATGTCGGTCTCACTATGCGTCATTGAACTTGAAATGCGCAAACACAAGAGAGTAAGCAAACGCACCGCTTCCGGATCTCCTCCAACTGCTCGGGGTTGTCGACAAGGATTTGGACGCCGAGTTGCATGCGCACCTTGCGCAGATCCATATCGAGACACGCGATCTTGGCATTGGTTATCCGTGTCTTCATGGCTGGGCAAGGCCTTCAGACTCATTTGATACTGAGAAGTCGGCAAACTGCCTCACCTTGGCTAGCAACTGTGCAGTTCAGAGCATATCCCTTCACGAAGATCGATTCCCTCGCGCTGCGACCGTGAGCCTTGAGGACGTTCACGGCTTTTACGGGGTACTTGGTCTCCCCGCGGAGATTCGTAGTCTTCACGGCGAGCATGGCATCAACAGCCATAGGCGCAAATAGGTCCGAGTCGCTGGGCAATAATCAGCATAGCGAAGACTGAGATCCAGAAGGACGACGTACTCTGCGATGATCTTGCTCGACATGCTCGTCTTCGCAGCGTTGATCAACGCATCTTTTCCCAGCTGGTCCACCTTTACGCTGAGCTGGTCCTGCATGAATTTCACCGCCTCCCTACACGCCAGCCTGTATCCGGTGATGATCGTCGTAGGGTGGATTTTGGCCTTGACGAGTTCGTTTGCGCGTTTCAGCAGCTCTGCTGCGATGATCACGACAGATGTGGTACCATCGCCGACTTCCTTGTCCTGCTTCTCCGCGAGGTCGACAAAGATCCTGCCTGCGGGATGCTCGACGGAAAGAAGGGACAGAATCGTCGCGCCGTCGTTTGAGATGGTGACTTCCTGCAAACAAGGACCTAAGTTAGAACGCAACTGGGCAGTGCGAGATGGGCGGACGCACTCCGATGTTGTCGACAAGCATCTTATCGAGACCCAGCGGTCCCAGAGAGCTTTTCACGATGTTTGCGATCGTCTGCGCCGCGACAACTGCATCGTGATTGGTGTATGTTAAATCTCGCGGGCTGCTAGAAAAAAGGGGACACAATCGAGGTGATTTCACGCACCATTTTGATCTCTTATGTCCTGCCCAGATACTCTATCACCTCCGAGAAAGGCTCCAGCCCTTGGATCGCGTTGGAACATACTCATGGTGGGCGATGGTGAGTTTGAGGTGCGGCGACAAGATCTGAGGGAGACGCGTAGTCCCTGTCCTGCCCATATCCGGACGGTCCATGGACTCCCTGACACGAAGTCCGTCTGGTTCTTCCAACTTCCAACTTCCTGACTCTTACATCCTTCACTTCGAATCGCTCCACCATAATCATCGTAAAATATCAAACATGCACAAGGATATCGCAAGACGAGATTGAAAACCCAAAAGAGTGCGTACGCTGAGTGCTTAGAGAACGAGGCAACGAACGAATATATCGGTTCACACGCAGCAATAATACTAGTATGTCTCTCCCCCTCGCACTCACTTGAAAGCAAAACACATCTTATCCAGATCGTGCAGGACAGACATGTTCCCGCGCGGAATGTCAATTTTGAGGTAGTCGTTGATGGGCTGCCTCTTCAAAATGAGGGTGGAGCCTGTGGCGCGCGTCTTCAAGATTCCTTGAGGCGGCTGTGACACGCTGAACTCAGTCGCCCGTCCTAGCAATCACGGATTAAAAATGCTCACCACGATTGGCACCTTCAGGCGAGGTGGCACTGGCGGTTTCCTGACGCTCCGTCCCCCCTCCTTCACATTCTCTCTCCCTCCCCTCTGTACTTCCATGCGCGAACCGACGACCTCTGCTTCTGCTGGGAAGCCCATATATGGCGCGACAGGATTGGTTATACGCCTCGTATGAACGCTAACTTTGCCCAGACGCACGGGCGCTTGAATGTCCTCCTTGTCGATTGGAGTGGTAGGCGTCCCTATGCGCGGGGAATCGCCGATGGAGGTCGATCGTCTGAAGGGATTGCGGATGTTGATGCTCATGGCGGAGAGCATGGATTGCTTTCGCCCCAACATATGGGACTTCGAAGCGCCCTGCTCGCCCTTCTGTTCCGGACGTTGTGCGTCGACGGTCAACGTCGATGCGTATCGCTCGTATATTGGCAACTTCGGCTGCGCGGTCAGCTGCGACTTTGCTCTCTCGTCAGTAACAAGCAGGGCCGCAGAAGCAACAGATCCTTACGATGGCCTGCTCTGGCTTTTGCTTTTCGACCTGCTTCCGATTCTTCAGCGGACAGCAGGAGAACCAACGAGCAAGACGGACCTTGTTACACTCTGGCATGGGGGGTACGTGCTGGGGACCGCCGCATTTTCCATTATGCTGCGTCTTTGATAGCGCATCCTGTGATGTTTTGTTGTGTTACATGCATCGCAGGTCTGGAAGTATGAATGGACGTACCGGTTGCTTCGCCAGCTCCTTCTGTAACTTCCTGTCCTTTCTCTCCAGAAATGCGGTCATGCGCGGCATGGTGGATCTGCGTAAGTGGGTGTCGTGCTTACCCTGGGGACGCCGTGCGGTTACCATAGATCGCGGCGATGGTTGCTTCTCAGACTGAGAGCGCTGACAAGTGGTCTAGATCGCAACAAATACTGTCAGTCCTGGGCTGTTGTCTTAGATACCTCCATTGCTTGCTTCATGCTTGAGAGCCCGATGGAAAGCTTGTATACATCTGTGCTCGGCAGCTGGGTCCGCTCAATTATGCCCACCGTGATTTGTTCACGGTCTGTCAAATGTTGTGTGACCTATATATCACGATACAGTGGCTGTACATTTCTGATTTTTGAAAATGTGGCTTCTGCATATTAAGACCGTATAGATGCTTGACCCATGGTCAGGAATTCGGAGATGGTTCTAAAGCACAAAAGAACATAGGGTACTGACCAGCTGCAGGCAGGCGCGTTCACGTCACTAGGTTCACGTCGGGACGCGCGGCGTAATGACGCCGTCGGCAATTTCCGTAAACCCCACAGCGCAGTGGCGCCGACACTTGTCAGGATTTCATTCTGAGCGACCTCTGTCCAAGGAACAGTGTCCTCGTCAAAATAACACCCCATTCCAAGGCGAGCTCGTCAGCATCCTCTCTTTTCCCCGACCGCCATGTCTGCAAATCCGTCACCGTTGAACGCGGTAAGTGACTTACTCGTCATGCGATAGTTCAGGAGGTGCTAAAGCACGTCGATTTCCAGGCACATCAGCATGCCGCTAATGCAGACGACTATATCGCACAAGGCCTTCTGATTCCAGCTTCTGAGGAGCACGAGAAAGCTTCGCAAGCATTTCAGGCTTGTGTCGATGCCTCCACCGACGAAAATGTTGGATCATTTCTTACGTATGTCGCGTTATGTGTTGTACTCACGTGGGCCACACATTTTAGGCTAAACGGACGTTGCGTATGCTCGCCAATGAACACAATAGATCCGGCAAGGAGCTGGAGAGGAGGATTTCAAGTTTGCGAGAGCAGGGAATAGACCCATCACTTCCGCAGAAACCGACAATTCCTCGACCTCCTTCCGTCCCCTCTCGCCTAGCTTCTGGACACTCGCCCTCACCTCCACCGAACGGCAGAGCTCGAATGGGCGATTCACAACATACGGTGGACGAGTCGTTCATGCTTCTTGGTCAACAGGTAAGCGCAGTCGCCAGACAGATAGGAATGTACCGCCTAATTGTGGCACTGTTCCGCAGTCTGCCGACGCTGGGGACCCTTTCAATCACTTCTGGCGCGCGCTGGAGACACTGGATCACTTATCTCAAGCCGTCGCGTTTGCTACAGCACCCCTAAGCCCCGATGCTTCCCAGCGGAGAGTGAAGCAAGACGGGAGCACTGGCAGCGACACGGATATCGAGGACAATAGTCGATCAAAACGAGCTCTTGGCCGCGGCAGATCTAAGCTTGGCTCGCCAGATGCCTCATTCGCCACGGCATACGATGGTGACGGCGCCAAAGATCTCGGGAAATCCGTTCGGATGAAGCAGTCAAAACGACCAGCGGTTGATGCAGGAGACGGCTTTGACGAGATAGCAGAGGAAGGTGAGTGGGATCCCCGTCGCTTGATGCGATTTATAGAAATGAAACATAATTGCGCAAGATTACGACTCATCCGATTCATTTTGTTTGATCCCCTCAAAAACTGAGCCTTCTGCGTCGACCCTCAAAAGCGAGAATGCTTCGCTCAGATCTGAAGTCGAATCAATGCAAAAGCAGTTAGAAGCCGCTGAACTTATGCTCAAGCTACGTAAAGATCAGGATCAGCAGCTTCGTGATAACATCGCAGTTGCACGGAGAGAAGTACGGCATCCTTCGTCGCGTGAGATGCTCGATGCTGAACTCATGTTATAGGCGCAACGCGCGATGGGAGCCTCGCTTGTCGCGCAAAATCAGCCTGCTAGGCCGGGTCAATCGACATTCGATCTAAGCAGTCTCAATTTGAATTTGATGCCTGCGCCCTCTCCATTGGTACCGATAAACCCAGGACCCGGACGAGATAGGGAAGCTCAGCTGGTGCGCCGTGTGAGAGAGCTCGAAGAGGAGGTGCGGAGTGTTCGCATAGAAAATGAGAAGCAGGCAAGTCCTTTCTATGAACGCCTCCAGGCGCTTGCTGACGTCTAGTTCCACCTGCAGAAAGCAATGATCTCCAAGTTTCGCGAACGTTGGGACAAACTCAAGGAGTCGGCAAAACGCAAACGCGAGGCAAAAGCCGCCGCAGAAGCACAGAACGCACCCGTCCACGAGCGCATCGACGAGGAGCCAGAAGCCGAGGCGGAGCAGGACGAACAGCAGGCGTAACGTGGCATTTCTGATCTGCTTGCGAACTTCGCACCAAAAGGGGTGCTCGTCTGGCCATGCTTTGCTCGACATCCTACCCGCCCGGGATCCTGTATCTATAGTCTCTTGGTATACCTCGTTTTGCTGTGGATTGTTATATGACCTTGTTATCACATGGTTCAGGAATATTCTTCCACAGTTCATATATTCCCAAGATAGCGCAATTGGATGAAAGAACAATAACAGCAGGTGAAATTTGGAGTTTCAAGGGATCTCGAATCTACCCCTTAGAGTCCTACCATCCGCTACGATGCAAGACCCGACATTTGCATGGGAGCAACTAGCAGAGTCGATCAACCTCACGCTGCGGCCCTGATGATGTGTCTGACTCCGGAGAGTTCGACGATAGCCACCACGAGGAAAGGTAATAGAAGTAGGGAGGTCAGTTTTGTCAGCTGTGACGCTGGCGATGGGATGCCATCAACGACAAAGGAGCGCACCACCTATTTGGATAAACGTCTCTCAAGCTTGTCGACTTTCAGAAGCTCCGATGCTGGAAGGATTCGGGTTTTCCCTGCGAAGGGCTGCTAAAATTGAACGGGTCCAGAAATTCGTGCCAAGGCGGACTGTGTCTGGACTTGGTCAGACGATGCTTAATGCTATTCGAGGGACCGACATCAGACGAACCTTATCATTAATGAAGAAGCCAGCGGGTGTGTTGGCAACCTCGTGGTGGGGGAGACAAGCGGACAAATGCTTGTCACGAAGTATCCATTGTCCGGGAGAGCAGCACTCGAACAATCAGTGGGTGAAGAAATTCACGAAACAGGTATCATCATCGTCGGTGTCTTTAACACCAAGGGGAAAGCTCGGAGCATACCATGGACGAACGTGAATAATGAGGCGTTTCAAGCCCAAGCGGTTCAGATGAGGACACACTGCAGGAGCAGCTGGACATCCCCTTGGGAAGTGGAGATACAGACGATTCATTGTCATTGAGTGATGGTACATCTTGGCTCCTTCTTCCATAAATTCTTCTTCCAGACAATCCTGCCTCATGCGAACAATCCAAAGTCGACGATCGTGAGTGAGCGCACCGCAACATCAAACTCCGTCCTAGCAGCTGCCTCAAGATCCGAGCTGGCTTGACCACCATCTGCTGCGAGCAGAGGGATGTTCATAGTCAGCACGAGATCGACGCCCCTACTTTCTACTCTATATAACGCCATGAGGATCACAACCTCGTCTGGGTTGATCCGATTGAACTTCTGGACGCTTTGCTTTCCGGACAGCACTATGGGAGATGGCGTCTCGTCGCCTCTGTCGTTTGGTATGGTCATCACGTTATCGACAGTGCTTGATAAAGCTTCGTTATCGTGGGCCAGTGCTGCAAAGTGGAATCTGGGAACAGATAATAAGTGAAGGGACTAGGAGAAAGTCGACGATCGAACCTGGCTGCATCTAAGGGGTCAGTCGGCTCCACCCTCTTTAAAACCTCCAAGATGATACTGGTGTTGGAATCTGGGTAAAGAAGAACTTCTTGTGTATTCGGGACTTGACGCAGATCACTGGGCTATATTATTGATGATCAGAGATACCAAAAGCATATGTTGCACGCACGATGCGTCTATGAGCTTAGACGGCACGACAGCAGTAATCGCACCGCCAAAAAAGGTTGCGGGCGCTCGAGGTAGACATGCCTTTTTTCCTGTTGGATTATGAGGTTGAATGCAATACGCCTGAACCGAATGCAAACCTATAACTTGGAAGTTGCAGTGAGCGCAGCGAGACTTCAGCCGCCTCCGAGCAGGCGCTATAGTTACTAGTACTAGTCATTACGTCAAGCTTCGTGACGGTCATGTGGCCGTGTAAGGTCACAGTCGCGTCGTCACAAGGCGCGTTGATCACCTCTTCAAGTTGTTGCTCACTCTTATCGCGCGAAGACCGCGAGCCCGAAGCTGAGTCTGCTCCCTACACACAATTTCTGACATGACAGACCCTCGAAGACGATCCACAATGCAGGCTCCTACAGATCCATACGGAAACGGGCGATCAAACATACCACTGCCAATGTCGACAGCCAAAAAGCCCGCACAAAATATGCGGTTATCCATGGCAGGACCTGCTCTACGAGGTCCATTCCAGAACCAGAACCTAGCCGTTCCAGGAACGAATCCTAGGCAATCCATGTATCGCTCCCAGAATGTGAATCCTCTGCTTGCTAGTGCATCAAAACCAAACAACTATGGGCGGACACCACTAAACAGGTGAGTAGACCCGGTGGTCGAAAGTGATCGTTTTCAGGGATCCTAGCTTCCTATCTTTTCTTCCAGACCTACTGACATGTCATTGCAGTAGTACGAGACGCGGATCGATGTGGGGAGGAGTCGTCATGCCCCCTCCACCTGTCTTGCAGATGACGAAAGACACGCGACCCCTTCGCGACCGTGGCTTTCAGACGAAAATGCGACAAGACATATACAATTGGCTCCAGGAGACAGGCTACGATATCGCCGTGCAGACGTTAGCCAACATTACAGGAAAGGATTTCCGCGGGATATTCCAGCATCTTGTAACTCTCCTCGACCCAATGTACCCTTTCGACCCAAAGCATCGATTAGAAGATGAATTCATACCCGCCCTGAAGACCCTGCGCTACCCATACGTAGGACAGCTCGATCCTAAGTGGCTAGCTGCGCCGGCCAGTATGCATTCGTGGCCGTCACTGCTAGGTGTCCTGCACTGGCTAGTCATGAACGGGAAGGTGCGCAAATCCGTCAATATATGAATAATAAACCGTTCGAAATCTGACATGATTTTACCCAGGGAAGACTACATTATGTAGAGAGCGGACATCCGACAGTACAAAATTCCGGAGACGTACCAGAGGAATTCCATGACCCGTTTCACCATCAAGCCCTCGCGTTCGACCATTATGCTGAATCGTATGAGTTTTTCCTCAACGGAGAAGACGACGCCTTGCCGAATCTGGACCATATGTTGGAGGAGCGTTATGGTATGCGGTCATCAATACTAAATGTCTCTAGCGCGTACTCAATTGTTCCCAGCGAGGAAAGATGAAAAGATATTGACGGACTTGGAAAGGGAGAGAGAGATGCTACATCAAGCGAGAGCAGAGCTGGACAAGTTAGAGTCGTCATCGGTAAGTGACCAGATCTTTGCGATCAGTGCATTTTGTCTCATTCCGATGCTTTAGGCACCCGTGCAGAAACTGAGGACGGACAACGGATATCTCAAGCGCGATCGTGAAAAATTCCAAGAATGCGTACGACGATGGGAGGCCAGGAAAAAGAATCTCATTGACACGATTGCCCACGAGAAAGCGGAGATGGCGATGAGGGGTGAGTCTGCTCATGCATAACCGTTTGTGAGCGCTATCTGATCAGGAGCGCACAGCCAACAACCTGCAGGAGCTCAAGGCGGAGCAGGAGAGACTCTTCGACGTCGTCAAAGAGCAGAATCTTTCTCCCGAGGAAGTAATACGCATGAACACGGAGCATGAACAGTTGTCTCGAAACCTAGAAGACCTGAAGCACAAGATTTCCGAGTCGCATAGGACAGTCATGTCGTTGGAGGTGACCGTGACGAACCGTGGAGCCGCAGCAGAGGAAGCTCTGGATGCATACACAAATCTTCTGTCTTCCCTCGGACTTTTTCCTCCACTACCTCCACCCTTCCACGAAGTTGACCTTACCTTGGAGTTAAACACCGCCGCTTCGAATCCACAACAGCTCGTCTCCGGCGCAGACATCCGAAGAGTCATCAAGCCCACCCTAAGCAGTATTGCCGAATCGAAACGGAGCGAGCGCGCCAATGTCGAGAGTGAGCGCATCAAGGTTGACAACGAGCTTGATCAGCTTGTCCTAGAGATCGAGAACATGGAGGAGGAGATAAATGAGGTCGATAAGAAAGTGAGCGCGTTGAATGAGCAAGCAGATGACCTCAGAGAGGTGCGTTCCTTGTCAGCGCTGCCCTTGTTCGACATTGACATTTCTATCCTACCCACGCCCGTCCGCATTCCTGATTGACAGGCTGCACAACAAGAAGCTCTTGTTAGTAATGCTGAGGCTACTCGACTCGAACGAGATTTGGCACAAGCACGAACCGCGGCGTTAGCGAACGGTGTTGGTGTCAAGTCCCGCTTGCAAGCATTGCAGATTGCGTGAGTATTGCCTGTCTGTTAGCATTTATGTGTTTTGCTGACAACAACTCCGGCGAATGCAGGTACCGGGAGCAAGTAGAGAAGGTTGCCCGTCTGAAGGATGAAACTGTCAGAGCGATCGTCAAGAACAGCAGCGACATCGTGATGTTCAAGGAAGAGGTCTCGTCGCAGCTCAAACACCTTCGGGACTTCGCTGAGACCAATTGAGCACCGTAACGTTTACTTTTTGATTTATTGGTTCATTTCACCTGCTCTCCATGTATCGATACTGTACATACACTATACCTCCCTGTAAGGCCGTATCGGATTACTCAGTGCTGATTTTGACGTGTGAAATTCCCGGAGAGGACCTAAGCTGACGGACGTGTTGACGTGGTGCATTTGTACGTTGAATCCATGTACGATGGGCGCAACTGCCATAGACAATGCTCGATTTATTCGTCATAAGCAGCTCACTGGTCTATGCACCTGCTCGTCGGCTGCTCGGAGATTCCAATGTACGAAACCCATCATTGGCCTGCCGGCATTTTCAACTTGCTGTTCACGTTAGACTTAACGGAACTTGACACCGGGTCGACTCGACGCGGCGGACTCTTGTTCCCGACCTTCAACGCAATATGCAATCTTTTGCACTCTGCATCATCTCAAGGCCCCAATGCTCGAGACAATCTTCAATCAACGCTGTGCTCTTCATGTCCGACATCTCTGCATACAGAACAACGGCGCTTCCTGGTTAATTTTTCTTTAGCCGCCGGCGGCAGTGCCATTGGATCTCCCCTCTATGAGCCCTACACACGCTGCCGATCCCTTGCGCAATCTGAACATCCACGTCTCGACCTGGTCTCTGTCTTCAACCAAACAGAGCGTCAGGATAGTATTCGGGATCGCACGGGTGGGATCACTCCTGATTACTCCTTGATACTCTCAGGATTGCACCATGGCGTGAGCAACTTTCACCTGCTAGAGGAACGTGAGTGATCGATATACGTCGTCGACCCATAGCATCGTTTACGGCAGGTTTTCGCTCTTCCACAGTCTCGGGACCGCTCTGCTTCTTGACAGAAGGCGAGGGCGCGTTAGCCTGCCTTCTTCCTTTAAATGTGCACGCTCCGTGCGAAGACACGTGCCCGCAAAGACGATAGCATACCAGATGCGGCAGATTTTTTCGTGATTATCAGCTTGGACGATTGGTACCTCGGTTTCGGATCGTGGGTCTGAGCCCAAAGTGACATTGTCTCCAGTGAGCGTCTAGACATCCTTGTTTCCTCACGAGCTGAACAGACGACACTGCGACATCATGAAACGACGCCTTGACAGCAACTGCGCCACGAGCGAACGGCACAGGGGGCGTGCTTATGAATTGACATGTGTCTCGCACATGCTTGAGGGCAGTGCGGCGGGGTGTTTGTTCAGACACAGAATTTTTAGAACAACGCTCACACAATCGCCCTGCCAGGACGTACAGCTGTGTGCAATTTTGAAACTCGGACTCGGTATCATTGTGGCCGAGAACTATACCGCCCGCCGTGACACCCTGCTTTCCCTGGCCACGGGTCTGGTTCGCATCCGGCTTTGGTGTTCGTCAGTCTGTCCGATTGCACACGGCTACCTCATCCTTTTGCCGTACCTGAATCCCACAGGACTGTTCCCTCGTGGAGACATTCCCCCGGGCATAAGAAGGGAGGATGGAGGCCCTCATGCTGCAACGCACGCATCCCCTTCACACCCTCTCCCGCATCCGCGTTCGTAGCGGCTTCATCTTAGATATCTTGTCTACTCACCGCCGTCGCTCAGACACCGGTACAACATGTCTAACCAGCCCGCCCGACCTGAAGTTGCAGCCCCTGCTTACGACGATGCGGAGAAGGGCACGCTCGAATCCGACCACAAGCAGTCGGCCCTCGTCACGCTCGAGTACAAAGACGAGAAGAAGGACCTCACGATGGTGTCCGCGAAGGAGGTCGTGCCCGCCCCCGCGAAACCAGCCAAGCCGGTCACGAAGAAGAAGAAAGTCTCCAAGTGGATTCTTTGGACGCTGTGGTTCAACACGTACAGGTGCGATCCCCGCTTGTTCTCGACTCTCTCTTTTACTGACTCTGGCGCTTCGTCAACAGGAAGCTGTTCACGTTTGTCTTCACGATCAACATGGTCGGCCTCGGCATCGCTGCCTCCGGTCATTGGCCATATGCTGTCAGATACAACGGTGCCATGGCACTAGGCAACCTGAACTTCGCCATCCTCATGCGAAACGAGATCTTCGGGCGTATCCTCTACTGGATTGTGAACACGCTTTTCGCCAAGGTGCGGACCTTCTGGACATCACCCGCTAGCTCATGTTTTTAATGTTCCTTAAATATAGTGGACGCCGTTGTGGTGGCGACTCGGCTGCACCTCGGTCCTTCAGGCATGTCTTCCGCGTGCAATGCCATTTTTAATTTAGCTCATTAATTTTGGCGTTCAACAGCACCTTGGCGGCATTCACAGCGGATGCGCCCTTTCCGGCGTGCTCTGGCTCGTCTTGAAGGTTGTCAACAATTTCCGGAACCACTCCGCCATGCACGACTCTATTCTCATCTTCGGAACCGTCACGAACATTGCTGTTATCATAAGCGCCATCAGCGCGTTCCCCTGGGTTAGAAACACCCATCATAAGTAAGTTGTATGATGAAATTTGTATGCCCCTTTGCTCATGACCTCGCGCGAAGTGTCTTCGAGCGCCACCATCGCTTCGTTGGTTGGCTCGGTCTGATAATGACCTGTAAGATTTGCTACTCCTCCACTTTCCACGTCCGTGCTCATGTAGATCAAAGGGGTGTTCACCATCCTGGGCGACTCTTACAACGTGGAGACCCGGACCTGGGACCTGAGTGGCAAACACATCGTCCACCAACAGGACTTCTGGTACGCAATGGGAATGACCGTCTTGTAAGAGCAATCCTTCATCGCTCCAACGCTCTGTTCTGATGTGACCACCAGCATTCTGCTTCCGTGGATCTGTGTTCGCGAAGTGCCCGTTGACATCGAGTTGGTATGTCCCTGCTGCTCGACGGAAGATGCCCCTTCTGATCGCTTTTCAGCCCTCCCCGAAGGTGGCCATTGTCCGCTTCAAGCGCGGAATGCAGCAGAGCCTGCTTGGACGCATCAGCCGATCATCCATCATGGAGTACCACGCCTTCGGAATCATCTCGTACGTCTCTGTTGTCGCTTTGTCGATATCTTCTCACGTCGGGTGCAGAGAAGGCACGCACGCGAAGTACCACTACATGATCTGTGGTGTGCAAGGCAAGCCCTTTCAGGTATCCAGCTCGCACCCTTCTGATCCTCCTCCGCTGGTTGGACAGGCGATTTCACCCGCAGCCTCGTCAACGACCCGCCCAAGACGCTATGGACCCGCGAACTGAAGGTAGCGTCTCCCCTGTCCGCATGCCGCTCGTTTATCTCACACCGTGCGTCCCAGTTTGCCGGCGTGTCCCACACTTCCACACTCTACAAGCGGGGCGTCCGGATATGCACGGGGACCGGTATCGGTGCTGCGCTGTCCACCTGCCTGCAGTCGCCCCATTGGTACGTCCCTTCTCCTCCCTCACGCCCTCTCAGGATTAGGACTAACCAGACGATCTGCGTGAACAGGTTCCTGATCTGGATCGGTGCGTTTTTCTTCCCTTTGCATTTTCTTCTGGTGGGACACAGGCGGTGCTTATACGAACTGCGCCAGGTTCTGACCAGGAAAAGACATTCGGGCCCACCATCACCGGGCTCATCCATCGCCACATTGGTCCCGAGCGGCTGCTGCTGTGGGACAGCAAGCTCAGAGGCGGCAGGCCCGACACCATGAAGATCCTCAAGGAGGCATTCTATGGCTGGGAGGCCGAAGGTGCGTCGTCCCTGTATCCGCTTTCCCTCTTTCGCTTTGCTCATCGTGTGCGGCAGTCGTGTTCATCACGTCGAACTATATCGGGAACTCTGAGATTATGGAGGGCTGCAAGGAAGCAGGGATTCCCGCCTTTGGCACCTTGTGGGATTTCGTGAGTATTCCCCGCCGCGCCAATCCCACTCGCAACGTATACTGACGCTCTTGTGCACAGTGAACAAACAAATGCATACGTGCACGCATCTTCACTGTACATAGTACTTCTAGACACGATGGCGTCCGGTACATCACACGATATGGGGCGGCTCACCACAAATCATTTATTCCCTTTTTCATCTTGCACGGCACTGGATCGATGGGGCAAGCGGACACGGGACGATAATAGCGGCAGCCCTGCAACGGCGGGTCGGCGCCGCACGACGCTATTCTCTAGTTTCTATTGTAACGTAATATTTCGCGGTTCTATGGGAGTCTGTTCATCGGGTGCAGCAGAAGCGTACCAGTGTGAGCATGCGAGCAAGCGTCTGCAAATGGGAGGCGGCGGCGGGAACGAAGGAGCAAAGGGGGCAGGCGGGCGTCTCGGGCGCAGTTGCGGGCTCGGGGCAGGCACGCGCGTCGAGGTGCCCGGACGGGGGGGATGCAGAGCGAGCATGTCTTCGGATTGCGGGGATTGCGGCTTCGTGGCTTCGTGTGGGTTCGATATGGACAGACGTCCCCGCGCGGGGTGCCAAGCGAAGGCGCAGCTCTATCAGGGCTTCGCGAAGCGAAGCGTGGGGAGGCCGGGGGGTGAGAGGCAGGGATGTATTTGCTCGCCGTGCATGTCCATTGAGCAGGTAGGCTACACGAGTCACAGGTGACGGGACGGGGGGCAGAATAAGTAAGTAACAACAGCGAACATAGACGAACATAAGCGACAGCAATGCGAGAAGGAAAGTATAAGGGACGGAGGGGGACATGGTACACGAAGCAAAGAACAGATATACAAGCCCAAGATCAAGGATGGCCATAACGGCAGTGCGGAGCATAGAACAGAGGGGTGAAGGTATGGAACGTAGGGGGTCATCAAGTCATGCAGTACTCCTCGAGGATCTGGCCGTGCTTTCCCATCCACGCCCACCGGCGGCCAGGGTGGATAAATGTGTTTGGCTGCAGACATATGCCACGTCGTGCGAGCTCGATGACTATCCGCGCGATGTTACGAGAATCCTGGAGAGGAAAGTCAGGAATGGAAAGTGGGGAGAGTTATCGCGAAGATAAGGACGGACATCGATTCCACTGTGTTGCCGGCCTTCGAACGGGGGAAGCCCGAGTGTACGAAGCTGAGAGGAGATGTTGAGGGAAATACGACGAGGGAAAAGCGGCTGGTGAGATGGCGGTTGGATAGCCGAGTGCAGAGATAGAAGTAATCCGACACGAGCATGGAGCGTGGAGATGGGTGAACATATGAGTTCCAGGGTATTGTAGATGAACACGCGAAAAGCCTACCTTCTTCGTCTGGATCTGCGGTAATCCTGACAATATCCCCACGGCTTTCCGCACATCCATGACGTCGCCTCTGATCCAGTATGGCATAGGGATCTGGGAAGCACGTTCAGACCACGCTCTAAAGCTAAACTCGCGTGCTACACGAGCCCCACGGCTTACGATACTGACATTCGAAATGAAACACTGCTTCACGACAAAGTCTCGCACGTCAAACGGCCCGTCGGTGCACCAACAGAAGCGCGCGATACGCTCGCCGGTATGGGGATGGAGGAGCCCGTGCTTCATGAGGAAAGCTGTGAACATGTCTGCGACTTCAGGAAAGTGGGGCGCTGCGTCGACTTGTTCCTAATTACGCGGCTCGAAACATTAGCATTCTTCTGACTCCAGAGGGGAGGAGACGGGGACCGACCTGTGTGATACCCGTAAGGTTCGTGCAGAACTGGGTCAAGTTTGGCCGCCATGTGGGCTTGACGAAGCTGCGAAACTCGTCCACGATCTCTAGCTTGCTCGCTTTGCCGGTTTTTCCCTTGTCTGTCCATTTCAGAAGACAAACGGGGAATTCCTAAAGACAGATAAGTCATGTCTGTCTTATCACGCGACCACGGGGCATTGTGGCCAATGAAAAACGGCGAACGCACGATGATCTCGTTGGGCCATTGGAAGTCGGTGCCCTCTTGGCATGTTGCCTCGACGTCGAGGACCAGAAGGGCGTCGAAAGGCTGGTGGGAGGGGGTATATAAGGGTTCAGGCTCAACTACGGGGACAGACTCGATGCTTGGCATAGGCGCAGCATCCGGGTGGGGACGAATGGAGCCAAAAGTGAAGGGAGTGAAGGGAAGGGGCCGCTGAGCAACAACAGAAAACATAGTAGAAAAGGTTGAGGTGGGACGGGGTGGATGTTGGGGCATAGGTATCGATTTGGACGACTTGGGGTCAGCTTGCTGCTTATTGGGGGCTAATTTGGATTTGGAATTGCACCATCGAGCAAAAAGCAGGAAAAGGATGAGCGCAGAGAGGATAGCCGCCGCTGCGGCAAGCGGGGAAGAGGAAAGGACGCGAGAACAAGTCTGAAGGAAAGAGCGCGAGTGAAGGTCAGAGACAGGGAGCATGTCCTGGTATCACAGCTGTCCAGCTTAGCGTCCCTCGGCAATCTTCACTCGGTATTCCGTGGCTGTGCTCCATTTTCGGTGCCTGCCGTTCGCAAGTTTTCCTTCCTCTTCGCCTTCCCATTCTCTACCCATGGCCGATCACAACGGCGACGACCTCGAAGATGATTTTATCATAGACGACACCGTCGCCCTCTCCGAGGGTGAGGGTGAGGACACCGTCAGCTTGGCCGTGGGCGACGGCGACGATATCACAAAGCTTCTTAGCGCTGACGAGGACGAGGAGGGTGCCGCGGCTGAATCATCCCAACAGGCACTAATTACAGAACGAAAGCGGAAACGCAGAGCGAAGGAGAAAGAGAGAAAAGTAAAGGTGCGTGGAGCCCACTTCTGTTGCCCTGCCCCGTACTCATGGCTTTCTACAGAAACAGAAGCTTGCAGAGTCTGTGCAGGCCCCGGAGCCCGCTCTCATCGGAGCCCAACCTCCGGTCATGCTCGCAGACTATCTCTCTGCCATGCAAGCCAAGTCTTTTTCAAAAATGTCTGCCATAGAGCTGCAAGATAGGCAGATACCAGGTCCGTCCTCATGCCCCTACGGCCGAGAGGCCTTCTGATATTGACAGCCAGGCAGAGAGCTCTATAGCGGACACCACTCCATGGACGGGATCGAGGACGTCGGACGACTTGGTGGAGTTCATTATCAAAGGCGCGTACACGCGTGGTTCACCGTTCTCATGGTCACTGACGGCCGCACAGTGGTGCCGACGCTGCATACGCGTCTTTCGCAGAGGACCAAGGCCTCAGGTGCGCCCACACTGCTATTTCTGACCGGCGCGGCGTTGCGGGTTGCGGATGTGACGCGCACGCTCCGGAGCAAGCAGTTGAGGGGTGAGAAGGGCGGCGAGGTCGCGAAGCTGTTCGCGAAGCATTTCAAGCTCGAGGAGCACGTCAAGTATCTGAAGCGCACCAAGGTCGGCTGCGCGGTCGGGACGCCAGGCAGGATCGGCAAGCTACTCTGCGAGACCGGTGCGTGTCCAGGTGTCAGGCCCGCGGGCTGGGATGCTGACGACGTTTTTAGATGCGCTGGCTATATCTGCGCTCACGCATATCGTGCTCGACGTGAGCTACCGGGACAAAAAGAACCGTTCGTTGCTGGATATCCCCGAGACGAGAGACGAGGTCTTTAGGACTGTGTTGGGCGCGCCTCAGGTGCTGCAGGCTATTCGGGCGGGGAAGATTCAAATTGTGTTGTTCTGACATCATCCATATACTTATTGCATTTTTCGATCGTGTACTTTCAATGTTTTTAAAATATTAATGATATTGCACTGCAATGACAGCGTGATAGAAGTAGACGACGCAGAGGTGTAAACAAGCCTAGAAACCCTTGGGGTTGACGCGGTGCGTTATCTGGAAAATACGATGAGCTGAAAGGTTCCCCCAAGACCAAGAGAAGACGTACTCGAGTGAACTTGGGCACTTTGTGGATGCCCTTGCGGTAGCCCCGGTGGTGAGGCGAGAAGACAGTGTACTTGTCCTTCGGGTCCATCTCGTGCTCTTTCGGCAGCTCTAATGCTTTGGTCTGTCCCAATGGTCAGGACGCTTTGCCTTCTATGTAAATGGATACTTACCAGCGCCGCACACTCCATCCCGCTGGCCCTCACAGCCTCAATGACAGCGTCGACTTTCTTCAAGCGAGACCTAACATTTGCCTTCCGCGTCGGCGACAGGCGCCACGGTGTCTTCCTGCCCACGCACCACCATCAGCAACAGCTTCTCTCCCACATAAAGGCCAGCAAGAGCAAGTACGCACCATAGAAGACCGACTTGCACAGAAGCCGTAGGCCTGAACGCTCCAAACATCGTCGTGGTCGGTGACTGGGATATGTGCAGTCCACGTGACGCGCGCCATTTGGAAGGCGGGCGCGGGTTCCCACGCCCCCATTACTCTCTCTTCCCGCCACCACCATGATGAACGGCACAGTAGTCGCGACACCCACACCCTCGCCCATGCACGGGTTTGAGAATGCGAATGGATATGTTGAACCAAGCCCTGGCGGCTCGATGCGGTTTACGACCGGGATGATCCTGCCCCCGCCCGAGGTGAAATGTGCGTATGCTCACCCGCTTCCTGCGCTTCCATGCTGACTATGCCTCTTTCTTCCCCACCATTTTCTGTCTGTCATGGCTCTGTTTCCCGCAAACAGCGATTGTGGACCGCACGGCGACATTCGTCGCGCGCAGCGCCGACCCGCCACGGTTCGAGGACAAGATCCGCGAGAACGGGCGCACTGACCCCAAGTTCTCGTTCCTGAACCCGATGGACCCGTACCACGCCTACTACCGGCACCGCATGGAGAAGGTGCTGCGGGGCGAGCTCGACGAGGAGCCGCGCCGAAGGAAGGCGCGGAGGCCACGCCCGAGGCCTTGGCCGTCGTCGAGGAAGACATCGGGAAGGAGCCACCCCCCGCGGAGTTCATCGTCGACTTGCCACATATCAGCGCTATTGACTTGTGCGTCTCTCTTTTGTGTTGCTGCGCGCTGTGGGTTGCTGACTGACTGGGTGTGCAGGGATATTATGAAGCTGACGGCACTCTTCGCCGCGCGGCGCGGGCGGTCGTTTCTGCACCAACTCGCTGCGAGGGAGGGCCGGAACTACCAGTTTGACTTTCTGCAGCCGTCGCACTCGCTGTTTGTGTACTTTAACCAGCTGGTCGAGCAGTACCAGAAGGTGCTGTTTCCCAGCGGGGAGATGCTGGAGAAGCTCGCGGAGCGCACACAGCCGGGGGCGAAGTGGAAGATGCTCGAGGAGGCGAAGCGGCATGCGAAGTGGGAGCAAAAGAAGCGGGAGCAGGTGAAGAAGAGGGAGGACGACCAGGAGGCCGAGCGCAGTGCGTAATCATTCTATTTCATACCTATGCTGTTGCTGACACACCAACTATGGACACAGCTGCATTCGCGGAAATTGACTGGCATGACTACGCCATTGTGCAGACGATCGAATTCACAGCAGCAGATGCAGCGTCGGAGCTCCCGCCGCCGATGAGCGTGCAGGAGGTCGAGAGCATGACGCTCGCACAGAAGCGTATGGCGGCGATGGTCATGGAGTCGTCGGCGGAGGACGTTGAGGCGCACCGCGCGAAGCGGGACGTTGGTGCGTTTTTGGCGAGGCGGGGGGACGATGTGTGATCTATGGATGGATGGCGACGTGTTTTAGACGCGTGTTGCGAGGCTTGGTTTTGACTTCGTGTTCTACGTGTACTTCGGTACGTGATACCCTGTTGTAAATATGGTACTGTATGGAGTTTAAAGTCGCGGAGCACAGGCGTGGTAACGCTCATGTGCATGACGAGAGGTGGCGAGTCGGTGTTGGTTCCTGACATTCATCCCAATACTACACGCACGTCTGCTCCAGAACATCAACGCTACTCTCACTCTTGACGATCTCCAAATACAATAATTATGGCATCCGAGGCTCGCAAAGGCGGGTACTCAGTCGTTATACTCAACCTCAAACAAATTGATGGTGTTCGCCAGTATTGACCGCCTGTGGCATTACTGAGGCCTACGCGAACGACCTCATCATGCAGCATAAAGATCAGTGGGACCGGATTTGTGCGGATCCCATCGAGTTCATGCAGGACCACTGGTATGACGAGGCCGAGCCTGAGTTGGGACCTGACACTCGTGTGTATACTCGTACGTTTGGATCGCACTCGCTTATACGCACTCACAGTCTGACTCTGGCTTGCATCGATGGAGCAGGTGCCGAGATGTGTGAGGCGTTCGTCAAATTACACGTCGAGCCCGATTTTGCGAAAGACGTCTCGGAGCGCCGAGGGCTTGATGAGCATAACTTCGGTCATCGAGATCCTGTTGAGTGGGCTGTTCTCGCCATCACTGGGCGATTCATGCACTCGAACGTGTACAAGGAGCGCGAGGCTGGCAGGAAACGCGAAACATGATTTTCAGACGACATAACGTAGTGACTGCTAGCATTAACTCTAGACGTCTAATGTCAAGATTCAAATGTTCACTGCAACGAGTGCGCACCGCTTTTATTATCGACGTGTTGACAATATTGGACGTGGCAGCGGACGCAGATCTTCCGCCCCGGGAGCCCTAATTTCATGAGTAATAAGTATCAAGCTAAGTATTGCACGCTCTTTCCTTCGTAACTTATGATTCCTTGGAGCGAACAGGACCTTTAACATGCACACGCGTCGTCGTGATATCGTCGCCATCACAAATAAATCACAGAGCATTGGGCATGCTCATGAGCAGCGTTGCGCCGATCATGCTCGAAGGTGGTACGCGATCTCGTATAACGAGCAGTGGCTATCCTCGTCCCGGCACCAAGGGGCGTCCGGGATCAGAAAACACCAAAACAACTACCCTCTAGTGAAGGACCCCATCAAAGCGCTACCACCACTATATTTGGAAGGGTATCTTAGTCAGCTAGTAAGGATGCTCGCCTTAACAAAGCCCTCGTCGCGGTCATGAGGAGTCCAAGTACGTTTGTACCGTAATTATGCCGCACAGTATACGAGCAGAAGCTCTAAAATGTATATATGGTAAAAGCATTGTGTAAAAAGCTATCTAAGTGTGGTCCATCGTGACAGAAAGCTGAAGTGGAAGATTGTGGAATTACACTAATTTACCTCGAGGTCTTCGGCCGCTTTGCGATGCTAGGAGCACCGTTGGAGTTATCCAGAGTACGAGGTAAGGGAGCCTTACGCTTTGAGGGAGCGATCGCTAATGCCGGTGTTGTTTCGCATCCGGCGAAGGGTAAAGAAACCAGGGTATTGAGCGAGGCCACGAAAGCTTCGTCTTTCGTGATGCTGGAGCATCCTTCGCTCGATAGAATGAGCTTCATGTTGAGCTCATGATCAAGGGCCTGTACGGTGGAACGTGCTTGACATCATCCCAGTGATGAGGGTGGTGGAGGCAAGTGTGGTCACACATAGCATACTTCCGGTATTACCTTCGAGAGAGTGTCAGGGCCGAAGCGAGCATTGAATCGGGACAGTTGTCGACACTGTCCTCTCAGATGATGTGAGTGCAGTACCTAAAT
Source organism: Hericium alpestre (assembly GCA_004681135.1). Classification (NCBI taxonomy): domain Eukaryota; kingdom Fungi; phylum Basidiomycota; class Agaricomycetes; order Russulales; family Hericiaceae; genus Hericium; species Hericium alpestre. The sequence goes on along the minus strand of SFCI01000156.1, from coordinate 1,969 downwards.
GGCTGATAGCGGGGGCAATCTGTGACTGCTTGGAATGACTTTGAAGGCATCTTCTTCAGCGCTATGCTGCGCCCATTTCGGCCGCAGAATCCACATGCCAAGCTGGCGATGACCTGATCGGAAGGGCAGCATAGCGAGGAGGATTGGTAACAAACATTAGGACCATTGGATACGTACCTGCTCCCGTAAGTCAAAGGCTGCATAGGTCACATGGAGTCAGAACGAATTGGCTCCTTGCCAGCGAGGAAGCTCGAGATGGACCTGGAGCTGGTGAGCTTTGCCTATCCTGCAGATGCTCGATTGGCTTCTCAGTCGTACTGCATGTTGCAGGCATCTGCTCCATCACCTGGACATGAACAAATCGAAAGATACCCTGTGTGTTAACATCTAAATCATAGAACTCAACTTCCTGGAAGGACAGATTGTCGTCAGTATCACTTTCCAAGCCATACTCAGCATGTAAGGAGCCGTCGAGAGAATGGTCAGGGGACAAATGAAAGCGGAATACAATAGGTTCGTGAAGGCCGTGAGGTGCGCTCATCTGCACACTGAATCCAAATGGAATCGCAACGCCAGAGTTTCGTGTTGTCTTCGCGTCGCGGTCTGTTGAATGGCGCGACGAAACGTTCTCAAGAGCACGGGTGCGCGCACGTGCTACCGCTGGGCGTGGGTGTGCCACTTGAATTGTCGCCGAATGGTTGCAGCTAAAATCATGGAAATATTTACATTGATTCTTGACATCTAGTAGACTATGATAGACATGGTTTTATACCACTTTATTTGGAGATGAATGAGTCTCCGGGAGTGATTTCACTAAGCATGGTGAGGATACTTCCGATTGTGGCGTTGGCTTTCGGGGTCCTTGATTTTCGTGTACTACCACTGGGTAGTCATATTTGGGCGCTTAGGTTCCGGACGCCCCTTGCCCGGCACTATCAGATATTGAAGTGAATCCATGTACTGTACAGAGGTACATCTTAGTATATCGAATCATGCAAAGACACGCATTGTCCAGCATTATCATAGCATACATAGACCCATAGGCTGCAATGTCTTGCTTCGCCTTGCACTTATTGATCCTACATCTGCTTGCCAACTGCTCGAGTCAGCCGCTGCTTTCACCTGGTCTATTTCTTTTTGGGGTTCTGCCCAACTGCTGGCATCGCAGGGGGATTAGCCGCATCCAGGCGTAAGTTTCCTAGTCTCCCTGCCAAGGCCTCATCGGCTTCTTCGTCTACGCGAGGCAGAGCAGCAGCGTTCGAAGCAGTCTCCGTGTTCTGACTTTTGTCCTTTTCAGGCATGGCCCAGTCTTTGTGCGTACCATTTGCGAGATCCGCGGCAAGCTTCTCCCTGCACGTCTCAAACCTTTTCTTGAGATCTTCCTCGAGGTCCTTGAGCCGCAACAGGAAAACGGCGAACACGAAAGCCTGTAGAGGGTTGCCCAGGTCAAACTTTCTGATATTGCGCTCCAAGATATGGGTTGTCTGTGATACCAGCGTATGTGAGCCACATTGTAGACACAAATGAATGACAATCGCGTACCCCGTCGTTCGCCATCCAGGCCATGATCACGTTTCCGATTCTGCCGTGGACAGCTAAGCCGAACACTGGGTACTCCTTGATGCCGACAGCGGAATAGAAGGCGACTGATGCGACCAAGTACATCCTAGCTTGGTTGAGAGCCTTGGTCTCTGTATCGGCAAGCCTCTTGTACTCTGCAACCAGTCGGGGAAGAACGATATCTGTGTGGCCGATACGTGTGCGAGATTCCGGCGATTTCGGCAATGACTGCGAGGCTCGCATGTCCTCCGTATCCAGATTTTTGCTGGGGCTATCGAGTGGTTGCAGATACTCATTAGAACGCGTGTATGCAGGGCTTTTCTGGCTTGCGCGCACATCAGCCGCGGGCGGGGTGGTTATGACGATTCTGAAGGCCTTGCATGCTTCTCGAATGTTGGGACTAGCAGCG
>SFCI01000155.1:0-32634 GCA_004681135.1 Hericium alpestre | reverse complement strand
CCCCCGGGTGTTTCGCATCAATTTTCTACTCTAAAGCGCTCTTCTGGCCCTGGGTCCCGGGCGAATGCGACAGACTTTGGTTGTCCTTTGAAATGGGGCTGCGCGTCGGGGTGGCAGCCTGCTGGCGCGATTCGAGGGGCTGCTGTAAGTGTTCGTGATCTGTATATCCGCTCTGCGACTCATTTGTTTGGGAGGTCAGGTATCAGCGCATCATGATCACAATTTCTGCTCGTTATCTCAACGCTGGACCGCAACCTGATTTTTGCGTCCAACGATCAAGGTGCGTCACTCATGGGCAGTCGTGTTGCTAACCTCAGACAGGTTACCAGTCTACTCAGACAGTTCTTGTTCGTTGTTACGACCAAAACGCGTCTTACAGCTACTCTCCGTTGCTGACCTCATACCGCACACAGGCGTTCTCCGTGACGAGCTCACACCGCTTGCGCAATTTTGAAGCATTCGCCACGGAGGGCTTCGCGTCGCCGTCATCGATACTTAATTCATTTTTCTCTGGAACACAGCCTGCTTCTCGGGTGGATCGCGCTGTGCATGGTGCGACGGCTGTATCCGCGAGACTTTCCATTGTGGGCTCCTGAGGCTCCCAGGAGCATACAGCACCAAGAGACCCAATGATCTGCGCGCCGAAATAGGATGGTCTATGGGTGCTTCCTGCATCCGAGCGGAAGCCACGGGGTAGATCATCAACCATGGACAGAACGCTTCTTACATCTTTATTGCAGTCTATAACCATCTAGAAGGCCAACCGTCCTGTCGCAGGTTCTATTCCTCCGCTTCGTACGATAACGCCAGAGACAGTTTGGACCATGGTTATGGAACGCGTGTACAGCGGCGAATAGCGACTGTAAAACTGCCCGCACGGGGCCTGGGGTTCTTGCACCATGACAGATGTACGTTGGCCCAGGCGACATTAACTATAGACTGCGATCGACGCTGACATGCATCGTTATTTTGCAGTCCCCGTGGCGTTGACCTAGGGCGCCGGGTTTTGCGCGGCCGTCTCCTGACACACGCCGAGATGAGGTGTATCAGTCGACAGCTCTCGAGACTAGAAGACGGCTGGGCGTCTCCGTTGTGGCGGACCACCCGCATCCCGACGCAACGGCATAATAAGCAAAGGAATGCATTGGGAGGCATACTTTGTGCGACGCCCGGCGCATTCGTTACGTATATGGGCGGTAAGGTGGGCGCGGATTCCTTGCGACTTGAGGCAAGGTACGGTGTGTATTGTTGGCACGGTGACATGATCTGTCGCTGGCACCCTTCGTGCGCGGCCGGAGTGTGATCTGTCGCGCGCCCTCCGCGCTGTCTCCTCTCGGCTGAACCGCATCTCACCCAATCAAGCCTGCTCCCATGCATCTCTGACGTGTGTCGGAGGCTGACAGCCAAGGCCTCAAGTATTAACCACGGATGACTGGCACGGCTTACGACCTATTCCTTATGAAGCTCATGGCCCGTGCAGATGACAGTGGGCCCGCTGAAACAGACCTTACTCTTTCCGTAATGGTTCACTCTTTTAGAACAAAGCCGCGCCGGATGCTTTGCATGCTGGTCCTTCCACATATCTCCAGGGGCAGCACAACACAGTCGCTGACAGCTGATGGACCTGTGACAAGCTGCTGGCCTGGCTGCGCGACCAGCTGGACGCTGAGCGTCTACCCGCTCAGCCCTGGGGACAGCCAAAAGGCCCAGGCTTCGACCATGCTTCACCACCCGGCCTTCGACCCGGTGCACGTCGCCGACGCCGGTCTCGCGCAGGCCAATGTGGGACCTGGCCTTCTTGATCCTTCCGAAGCTGCTCGTTGTGTAGCCGTGGGCAGACCCTGTATCGCTGGGACGCGCCGATGGATGGATGGGGAATCATGGGGATACGGCGGCTCGAAGCGCGAAGCCATTTTCTCCAGGTGCGCCGGCCGCCTCGCGATACTGTACGCGCTGATTGGCTTTAGGGATTGCAGTGATTCCTGCGGCTGCCGACAACGCCTGCCAAAATAGCGGATGGAGATTACGGCGGTAAGCGTCGACATCCGAAGTGCGCCCCTCATCGATGTCGCGCTTCGAGAAGCCCCGACCGCATGCGGGGGCACGACTAGGGCTGAAGCAGCAGGGCGTCCCCGCGCTGCTGGCCCGCGCTGTGGTTGGCGGAGGGAACGTGCATCTGCGTCATGCTAGCCCAGCCGGCGCATGGAAGCGTGCTGCATGCGGCTGCTGTCTGCATACCGCCGTCCTTGGTCCTTGGAGCACACCTGAACTCTGCTGGCCGCCCCAGGCTAGACCCTTTGACACAGAACGACTATCTTCTGTGTAAGGTCTGCTCGGAGACTAGGCTAGACCGTGCGAGGCTGGACACTGACGCCGGACAGGCGCGACAGTTCTGTGCCATGTTACTGGATCGGGTCTAATTGGCATTCGCAGCTTTTACAGGCAATCTGGATGTCTCTATATATACACGTCAGAAGGCTCCGGTCGGCTGTCGCGCGGAGCGTGCGTACGCCGTTTTCCCGCAGCGGGCAAGGGCGGACGTCCGTCCTGACAATAATAATATCGTGCAGCGTGGATCACGTACGGGCTCCCAGGACGCAAATGATGGGCCTGGGACGCACTCAAAGTCTGTTTGAAATCTGCCATGCAAGCTTATGATTGCATCCCATCGATGGTGGCGCCAACCGGCGATGCAACCCCGCCAGCTGGAGCTGCATCTCGAGCTTGATGCATGATGGCGCACATCCACCGCGCAAGGCCAGGTACATGCGTCTGCGCGCTCGCGGGCCACACATGTCAGATCTGTGTACACATGCAGGCGCGTTTATTCCCCATCAGGGTCGCTGCGCCGTTTCGCTTCGCGAAGCCAATGGATGCGGCATGTGGGGTCACGGTACTGGGTCGGAAGCTCCAGTGATTTGAGTGCGGCTGGGCACAGGCGCCGTTCATTTCATTATTCCAGGGGTTTCTCGGGCTCGAGGCGGCAATGCGATATTAATCAGACCGCGTAAAATACATGGCAGCGGTGCAGAAGCGGAATGAATGCGTCTCGACTACGAAGATACACGGAAGCGTGACAGCGACGAACTGATTGGTTAAACAGACGTGGTATGCCTGGATCGAGACTCAGACTCGGCGACCCGATCCCATCTACAGGCGACAGAGCGATACAAGCGTGTATTACATGGACTACTTAAATGGGATATTTGGTCCGCGAGCTATCGTACATACAACAACAGCGTCCGCACCGCAGGGGCGACATGGCGACGGCTATAAGGGGAAATGACAGGATACATTCCTGGGCCGTACCCAGGGTGATCAGAGCGTGTTGAAAGCTGTCTAATAGACTATTGCGAAGCAGCGCGGCAGGTGTGGGTGAGGAGTCAGTTGACTGTGAAGGAGCGCAGGGCACGATCGTCGATGGGATGGCGCTTGGGGATATGAGTGTTCTCTAGAAAGGCCAATGGGGCAAGGATCTGAATGCCCTCGGGATTGCATGTGAAGAGCTGGCTGTGGCTTTGACTGGATGATCGTGCGCGGCGGGTCTGCAGGCATTCCTGATCAGGCCAGGGAGGTGGATCCATCGGTGACGGTGGTGGAGATATGTCGGCGCGCATGTCATTGTTCTCCGGATGGGGTGGAGTGTAGCTGTAGGGTGTGTATACAGCTGCATGACGAGGGGAAGGTGAGGCCCGCTTATGACGGTCGACGCCATGCTCGGACTCGCGCGGACGCCCTTTCGCCGAGCGCGCGCTTCGGAAACGTCCCGGGGGAACTCGCAGGCTTGCGAGCTCGGGGAAGTCTTCGATCGTGTAGAGCGAGTCGATGCTCTCCTGGGTAAAGTATGCAACTGAAGGGTGAGGATCAGCACGTCAGTTCTGGCAGGAGGGATCGATGTGGCGTGACTGACTGAGATGCCACTTTCGCCGGCCACGCGGTGTTTCCACAAAGACGGAGTACGTCTGCTTCACAAGTCGCTCCCGAGGGCGGCCGTAGAAGGATCCTCCCTGTAGTTGCACGTTAAACCTGTGGGTTCGAAACATCAGAATGACACGGCTAGGACATGACAGGCATGGAAACAGACGCGTGGCCCAAGACGTCAAGGTCCATGTCAGACTCCTTCTCATTGTAGAAGAGGAATTCCTAAAGAAAACCGGCGTTGGAAGTGCGTACAGAGCCGAAGAAGACTGGCACGTACGTCTCGCACTCGGGACGGGCCCCACCGAATCCCGTCGGTCCAGCGCTCGATGCCGAGCTGCGTACGACGACAGATTAGGGAAGTTCATTTGAGCGGGGACGGGTTGGGGACTCACGCCTGTGGCCTCCGCGTCTGGCCCTCTCTCCTCCCAGACGTAGACAGAGCCAGAACGAATGCGCCGTCGTTCTTCGCTGTCGAGGCGGCGAGAGACGATGGACAGGATGCGCTGAGAGACAGCGTAAAAGATGACCTGTGCATCGGCGATGGACCTGACGCGGATATCAACGCAAGTTGGTCGCTGCATAGCAGGAAATGATGTTGGGATGCGTGAAGTGGGTCGGAAGAGGGACAGGCGTCTTATATTGCAGGCGTCAGTGATAAGAAGGAATCATAGCACAGACGCCCGGGAAGATCTACGATTGGCTCGTTATATTTCTGGACGGGTTGAGGGAGCAAAACCGGACGGGAGCGTCAAACTTACTGGACAGCATGAATGAAAACACCTTGTCTGGCGTGTGAACGAAACTTTATACGTCTAATCATAAGCGCCTTAGCGCGGCTGTGGACCCTACATGTCCATCTCCCTCCTTACACCAATCAGAAGCACGCTAGGGAGACCAATACCGCCCAACCCTTGCCGCCTTTGCCTGGACGACGTCTCCTCGGCATCGATCGACGCATTCTGGATGCACCGCACGCGTAGGTCCGTCGTCCAACGACAACTTATCATCCCCATCATCCATTGGCTGTACCGATCCATGGCATTGGCTCCACAAGCGATAATGGCGGACGATGTTTGGCCTCCACGAAAGCTCGACTGCTTCCCTGCTTCCCAGAAGGATGCGCACCTTAAATCTGTGATCAGCTTACTCCGATGCAATAGGGTGCTATAAGCATCTTCGATGTACAAATTAAGGCAACTAAGTGACTGTTAGCATGGCCACGTAAACACATATCAGAACAGAATCGACGTACTTGTGCTGCACTACTATGCGCCTTGTGCCCATGTTAGATCCCAGATGGCCCGGCGCCTGCAGTACAAGCGCCGCGAATCCGCATCCAAGCGGCGCCGTTCCCTGACGGCAGGAGGGATGGTTCGTGTATGAGCGCTGAAATTACTCATTGCAGCCGTGACAGTTCCGTGAGGTTTCCTAGAATCGCGGATTCGCTGAGACACACGAACCGCCTGTGGTGTCAGATCCTCGAGGCAGCATCGGTTCACGGCGAAGTTGCAATTTGCGGCACCGTCTTCGATGAGCACGATGGTACTGCAAATTTCATTGACAGGCAAACATGTTCTCAGTCATGGCATCTGAAGCCGTAAGCCCACCGAGGAAGAACAAAGTAGCCGGCTTGCCTGGCACATTCAGAAGCAGAACCGTCGAGCGCTCCCGAGGACAAGGACGGGTGTCTCCGCAAGTTCACAAGCGCAGGGACTCGTTGGCATCTCGTCAGTTCTCCGGACAATCACAGACAGTCTAAAAGCGTAGCTGTGTAGCTGTGGTAGGGTTAGGCACTTTTGCAGACAGGAAATCACCTTTGTAGTTGACCGGCCAACAACATCGAGTGCAGCTGGCATGCTGTGGCGATCTCCTGGGCGCCCGGCATCTGAGATGAACGCAGGAGAGCACAGCAGCGGGAACGACTGCGTGGGTGCATTGGGCGCTCGGGAAGGCGTACGACTGTCGAGACGAGATAGAAGCATAAACAAGGAATCGCTGAGGAACGGAAAGCCGCCGAGATGGATATACCAGCGAGTGGGATGAAAGCCGCCGGGGATATCACGGAGTAAAAGACAAATGAACACTGAGCCCTGAAGCGTTTCCGGCCTCATTCATAGAATGCCGCTTGGGTTGTTCGATCGCGGTGGAGGACATGCGAGGCAGTCTGCTGCAGCTGGCAGGGGAGTTGTAGGTCCAATTACGGCAATACTCGCTGACGCCATGGCAGTGAGTCAGATGTGGTGCACGTGGTCGCATCTACTTCATCGACTGGATCAGTTTCTGGATCTCTAATGCTTCGAGGTTTTGCTGGCCATCGTCTTCATCTCTGTAAATATCACTACCAGCCACTTCACCTTTGGTACATATCCTTCCCCAGGTCTCTGCCATTAGAAACTCGCAGAAATATGGCCACACAACCGCCATGGCACGTCCCTGCAAAGCAGACCGAAGAGCCCGTCCTCAAAGTGTATAACAGCTTGACCAAGTCCAAAGTTCGTACTCTTTGAATCATCATCAGATTGCACTGTTGAGAAGTACACGTCCTAGAACGAGTTTGTCTCCAGGGAAGCACGCCATGTAAAGTGGTACAATTGCGGCCCTACCGTTTACGATGCATCGCACATGGGTCATGCAAGGTGCGCAGTTGCCAATGTTCATCAATGGATCAGTGCTTGACCTATACTTGCTATCATCCAGAAACTATGTCACCCAAGACATACTGCGCAGGATCATGACGGACTACTTCGGCTATGATGTGCACTTTGTGATGAATATCACAGATATCGACGACAAGGTGCGTCCCACCACCTCCCCATCTTTGCGTTTCCTGTGCTGCGTCTGATACAACCTAGATCATCCTGAGAGCGCGCCAGGATTATCTTGTCCAGAAGTTCCGCTCAGAGGCGCAAGCGCTCTCACAGGATCTGATCGACCAGGTACAAGCATCGTGGTCCTCGTATCTCCTTTCTAAGGTGGCCAAAGGGTTATCACCCCACGATTCCCCAGCGCCTGGGTCCGAATGGGAACTCTGGCCGAGTATCGCTAGCAAAGCTCAAGACACAGCTTGGAGGGCGGAAGGCTCTAGACGGGATCCGAAGTTCGACATGCATCTAGCCATATCTGTCCGTGTCTTCATCTATCCTGTGTCAAATACGCGTTCTAAGTGCTTTACCCCAGTCACGCACGTACTCGGCGCTAGAAGTTGCGAAGGGAATGCTCAAGTCAGGTCATACAAGTACAGATATTGCCCAGCAGCTCATAGACGAAGCTTCGGATGTCCTCGCCTTGTCTCTAGATCAGCAGGTCTGATCTATCTCTCGATCGGCAAGATCATCACGCTCATCGCCTGTGCAGTATGGCGCTACAGTAACAGATCCTTCTATCTCCCGCTCTCTGGCCGCGTTCTGGGAAGGGAAGTTCTTCGAAGACATGGCCCGCTTGCGCGTGCGGGAACCAGATACCCTCACGCGAGTCACCGAATACGTGCCGGAGATCGTGTCGTTCGTCGAGCGCATCATCAAGAACGGCTTCGGATACGAGGTCGACGGGAGTGTCTATTTCGACACGCGGGCGTTTGACCAGAGCAAAAATCACTTTTACGCGAAGCTGGAGCCTTGGAGTAAGGGTAACAAGGAGCTTCTGGAAGAAGGCGAAGGTCGGCCCTGACGCACCCATATGTCGTATTATTGTGGACTCATGTCTGCGCGTGTGGACGTATTTGTCTCTAGGCGCGCTCTCCAGCACCACAGGCCGCCGTTCGGCCGCCGATTTTGCCCTGTGGAAGGCGTCAAAACCAGGCGAGCCATTCTGGCCATCTCCATGGGGCCAAGGGCGCCCTGGATGGCACATCGAGTGTTCGGTGATGGCTTCCGCCGTCCTTGGCGAGAACATGGACATCCATTCGGGAGGCATTGACTTGGCATTTCCACATCACGACAACGAGATGGCTCAATCAGAGGTATAAACGCATGCATCCCATCTGCACGCGTGGGTGCTAACGTCTTTGGCATCTAGGCTCATCACGATTGCGAAGCATGGGTCAATTACTTCCTTCACACGGGCCATCTGAACATCGAGGGTTTGAAAATGAGCAAGTCTCTGAAAAATTTCATCACCATTGACGTGAGTGAAGCTACCCTGACACTTCCGAGCATTTGGTATTGGAAATGGAGCGAATCGAATTGAATAAATGATACACAGGAGGTTCTGCAGAAATATTCGGCGAGACAAATGCGCCTCGTTTTCCTGACACAGCTCTGGAACGCAAAAATGGACTTCTCAGACGCCCTGATGACCGGCGAGGTGCGAACCATCGAGGCTACCCTAAATGTCAGTCGTTGTTCAACTTTACGCCCTCCGCTCGCGCTTCACTCCGTGTGGGATTGTTCGACCCATTAACAGTAGTTTTACTTTAGAACTTCTTCATCATGGTGAAAGCCCTCGTCAGCCAAGCGCGCACAGATGGGCCAAGCCTCAGTGGGAAACATGGCTTTGAAGAGCCCGAACGCGAGTTGACGGATGTGTACGTACGATTTATACAACTTTTCGCAAGACCATCACTTATGCTTCCGCGCTCATCGTGATTGCAGGCTTCATCAGAGTCAAATTGCGTTCAGAGCGGCATTATGCGATTCGTTCAACACCCCCGTGGCACTAAGTGTGTTGCGAGACCTGGTGTCGCATACGAATGTTTACATCAACTCGCGCGGGAAGGCGCTCAACGTGGGCGTCGTCGAACGAATCGCCCGGTGGGTGGGCAACATGCTCCGTATGTTCGGCCTGGGCGAGGGACAAAGTTCGGAAATTGGGTGGGGTCAAGGACAGATCGACGGACAAGGCGCCGCCAATGTAGGTGTTTTGAAATGCCCTGACATGAACGTGCGTGGACTGACGCCACCACCTCAGCGCGAGGAGGTTCTCATGCCGTACCTCCGAGTTCTGTCGTCATTCAGGGATGGGGTGCGACAATTGGCAATCTCCCAGGGCGACGGAGCAGCCAAAGAGATCCTGAAGCTGTGCGACAGATTACGAGATGTCGACATGGTGCCCTTGGGTGTCGCGCTTGATGATCAAGAGGGTATGTACCGCCCGTTGGGAATCTGCGCATCGTGATTGACGGAGCATCGCGCGCGGCCAGATGGGAAAGCCCTTGTCAAGCTTGTGTCTCCTGCAGAGCTAATGAAGGCACGGGATGAAAAGAAGGCGCAGGCGGAAGCAAAGGCTGCGAAGAAGGCCGCTGCTGTTGAGGCCGAGCGACAGAAGCGGATACAGAAGCTCGAGAAAGGCCGGGTGCCACCGCAGGAGATGTTCAAACCGCCGAATGTTCCGGAGGGCACTTATGGTAGCTGGGACGGCGACGGCCTGCCGCTGACCGACGGAGAAAGCAAAGAGCTCAGCAAGAACCAGGGGAAGAACGTACAGAAAGAATGGACAAGGCAGAAGAAGCTGCATGAAGATTTCCTAGCCTGGAAACAGGGAGGCGGTCAATGAATTTACCGAATCCTGTGTCCTATTCGAGACCAGCGACACATTCCGTAGGATTACATTGTATAGAAATATTATGCGATACCTCCGGCGGGCGTCTGCTACCAATCACATGCCCCCACCAGCAGTTCGGTGATTTTCTGCACTCCCTCCTTATCCTCCTCCGTGAACCCTCCGAGTGCGAGACAGTCCAAATCAAAAACGCCGAGCGGCACATCCTTGTCCTCGACCTTGAGCACAAGCGGACATACGATTTCGCTGTTGGTGTCGCCGTCGCATGCGATGTGTCCGGGGTATGCATTAACATCGGTCACAAGTACAGTCTTACGAGACATGAAGGCATCCGCACAGACCCCACGGCCCTTTCCTGCGGTGGTATTTACGAACTGGCAGGCCGGCTTGCCACAGAATGGGCCTAGAAGCATGCGGCTCGATGCCGGGGGAGAGGTCGAGGCGGACGGAGGTGTGAACTTCGGGGCTGGGAACAGAGCAGCATCGATGTAAAAACCTATACCGAACTGGTCAGTCAGATTCTCAAGGAATGACCGTAGGCCTGGCTGTTCCCGGCATAGCGTTCGGAACGGGAGACAAAGTGGTCTGGCTTTGAAGGGGATGAGTCACTTACCACACCAATTTACCGCTGTATCACCGCTCCCGAACGGTGCAAAGGACTGTAACGCGTTGTAAACTAGCGCAGAGGCGTTTGCAAGATTTGACACCTGCATCGAGGGTTTACATTTAGATATAATGCAGAAGGAATAGAGCACACCCAGTCTCTCTGGCCATCAATTAGAAACGATAGCTGCTCATAGACATGAGCCCAAAACTGCGGTCGCGTCTTTATGGTTGCAGGGACCAGAGAGCTGTCCGCGTGAGGCATGTCTGCCAATAACCAAAATAAGGACGTGAAAAGTCTGTAAGCATAACGAACTCCCAAACCGACGAAACCCTCACCAAGAAAGAGATGTCGGTAGGAAGAAAAGACTCGAAAATGAGTTTCATTGGCCTCTGGCAGAGATCTATCTCGCCATCTTGCACAATTGAGTGAATAGATAAGATTAAATTAAAATCACATCCTTCGATAAGATAAGATCTTAGTCGCAGTAGCGCTCGATCAAGCCAACGCGGCCGACACGCATACTTTAAGTTACTTATACCACAACATCTCTTTCTCTATCATCTCGACTTTTTGAACACTCAGCGAAGGACATGGCCCCCTATCTCGAAACCGTCACGGTTCGTACACATGTTTGTATGGCGACAATTTCTCAATTGACGTTGTATGGTCAGTCATTCGCGGATGTCCCGGTGACGGATGATGGAGTGGACACGCTGGCGTTTCTGAGTGCATCGGAGGGTGTCGTGGGTCTCTTTGGTAAGTGTCCATATAATGATGCCCATGTTCTGGATGCTCAACCGCTGTAGATTTACTGGGATCCACCGCCTTCGCCATGGTCCAGGCTGACCTGAAAGGCAACATCACGGTAAGGTTTCTAAAAGCCGTAAGGAAGGACCCATCCCTGAACTTAGCTCGCAGAAAGTACGCGCCCGATACGACGCTACGCCCGCGTTGTCAGACACCCTGGAGAAGCTAGTCATAAACGAGAAGGGCGAGAAGAAGCGGACGGCGACTGAGGGCCTCATGTGGCTGCTGCGCGGGTTGCTGTTCACATGCAAGGCTCTGCAGAACGCACAGCAGAACAAATCGGAGGAGCTCGCGCCGCGTTTGCCAAGTCGTACGAGGTGACTCTGAAGAAGTTCCATAACTTCGTCGTAAAGGGCGTGTTCTCCGTACGTACGCGAAATCCGCCCATCGTCCGCCTTGTTGATCGATGTTATGTTCCCGACAGGTCGCGTTGAAGGCGTGCCCATACCGCGCAGACTTCTTCGCTAAGCTCAGGGCAGACCCAGCTGGAGGTGTCGAGGTGGCACAAGCCAAACTCGACGATGATCTTGACAGATGGCTCGCCGCGCTCGACGCCATCGTGGCCAGAGTGCAGGCATTCTATGTGGAGGGTGGCTATGACAAGGGACTGTAAGCAGATAGACTACACAATTTACATGCCGCTTCTCGAGATAAACGGGATCGCAGACGGGCAGGCCCGATTGCTTCCAATCTATAAATGGAGTTTCGATGCTTGTTGAGACGGGTGCTGTTGATTGGGCTCTGTGAACAGAAAGATGTCAGAATTTGCCACGCTAGGGCGTAACTCCGACTGTCTGCCCTGAGCTACCATCTGTGGACAACGACTGTCTCGACGACCGGTACTGTCAGCCTTTGGATAGTTCTCAGACGTGCCTCCATTCCACTGGTCCGCCTTGAGAGATGGCTCCATGCGACAATTAATTATAGACTCAATAGATTTGCAGCTCTAGCCGACCCATTCGTGTGGTCCGATGGGAAGTAAGTTAGCTTTTCCTTCATTACATGACAGCCGATGGAAGCCTCTGCATAATTAGATCGCGGCCGGTATGCACTCGGCCACTCCCACTCCGTCCTTGGCGTCGTTGTCTTACCACTGGGCATCCGACAGAAATCCCAGCGCTTAGCTGAAGAGCTTCACACAAGCGGTAACTGGCGACTCATGCGGCATCGACTACATGCGATAATAACGGAGACATGTCCCCGCTCTCTGTAGAAGGCGACAGGCTTTCCATTGAAGCCTTCGTCGCGCGCATACTGGAAGTTCCCAGGTCGCGCCACAAGGATGAGAAGCTAGCCGTGTGTCTCCCCGAGCCGAAGCGAGGGTACAGACACTGTGAGAGGCTTCGCCGATGAAGGGGCTCGGGATCGATGGGTCTGGGCCGCATCATTTATTCCACGGTGCGATGAGGACGCACCAGTAGACAACGCTGCGCGGTCACCACATGAAAAAGGCATCCGGGTTCGACCGAAATTTCAACGAGCGAGGGGTGTTGCACGACGATCAGAAAACATACACATGTCTCTCTGGCGACCGTGTGCGCGTCGGGATCGGTGGGGCGGGTGTGTCCAGTACGTACATCCTGTAGGTACCACGGTCCCAGCTTGTCTCGAAAAGTATCGATCGCACGTTTGGAGCTCCTCTTCAAGAGAAAGCTAGATTATCATGTTGTTCCCCAACTTTCAAGGACATTTGTCACATGGTTGCACACGAGGACCTCATTTCGAAGCTGAGAAAGAAGAACAAGAGGGGCATGAGGCAGATATATGCCGTGATTGTTAGCCTTCGATCTCACAGAGACACCGGCGACGGACTGATTGGCATGCAACCAGGTTCACCACATTGCCTCCCATTTGAAACGCAGATCCCGACGCGTGGATAGCTTTGCCGTAAGGTGGGCAAGGGTCTTGAATTTCAGATGGGCTATCTTCTGCTATCTTCCCTTCGAAAAAGGCTAGTTGGCGTGGATGACTGGAAATTAACTGTCAGCGAGCCGGAGGCGTGCGTGCCGTCTGCGTTGCAGCTGCTTTGGGTATATACCCCTTGATGACGTTCCAGGGTCAGTGCGAGATGTGGGGCACTTCGCAGCCTCGGGCCATGGAGAGGGTGTGTTCTCCTGTAGAGTCATGGATTAGGAACAGTCATAGCCAGCGCTGACGAGGCACCGGGTGGACCCGCAGGTGCATACGAACCAGGTGGATGCTTGTGCGCCGAGCCCGAAGAGCTCCCGGCAGAGCAACCGACGGACACCGTTGAATACATGGGAAAGCTTGCCAACCGTATCTGACGTGGTTCCGCGAGGACGAGATTCAGGGTCTTCGCTGCAGACGACGACGGGGGTAGGCTGAGAAGCCACACAGCGAGTCCTGAGAAATTGGGGATAGTGCCGTCAACGGTGATGAGGGTGAAGCGCTGAGACCACAGCTCCATAAGGGACGCTGCTTCCATAGACACGGAGACGGCAGTAGCAAAAACATACTTACGGTATGTAGAGCGTTGCGGTTGCAGAAGACGTTGACGAGAGTCTCAAGTGAGACTTGCCATATTCGGTGTGATCACGATCGATTCAATGCCAGCGAATGCCAGCAGCCGTAAATTAATGAAACCCCCGTGCCGTATCGACGCTAGAACAGCGCACGACCATCTGCCCTTTCCACCATCCTGTGAGAAATCCCCGACGCCGGGCGCGTTGCTGGTCTAATCGTCTTTCCCTCCGTGGTAATCCATTGCTTAACACGATGTAATGTTCGGTCGGTTAGTTGTCCGCGATCATTAGTAAGTTAAAACAGCCTCGTATCATTTCCGATTACTGTCAACAGATCTCACACTGTCATTGTTCCCTTTCCAGCAGCCGTTATGAAATTCTGATACGCGTCTTCGGGACGCTTCATGCGGCTAAGAGGGCGTAAGGTGCTTCGGTCTGGATTCTGAGAACTCATCGATACCTAGGATTCCTCCATCAAGCTGTCGCGGCCCGTGCATTTTGCAAAATGACAGATAGAGTTCAGCGATCCCTTTGCATTTTAAGAAACAACCTTTTGATGCCAAACTGAACCTACCGGCGTCACGGTGGAAGCCGCCCTTATACCTGTATGGTTGGTCCCTGTAGGTGCTTTATTACTCTTTCGTCGGATCCCTCACCGCCCATCTGCCTCAGATTCCTCCATCAGGCGAACTTCCTCAAAGCCGACGTTCGCATAAGTGCCTCGTCTATCCCTTCTCGATATCCACTCTTCCTTCTCCACTCCCGTCAGCGCCGCCATGCAGCAGCCCACATACACCGGACTTCACATTCGCACTACAAGGGACGCAGATATCATTTTTCATGCTGTCGCGCAAGGTCTATTGCCAATGGTGTCGCGACGTCTCGACAGCGAAGAGCGCATGGCGCTTTGCTCGGGGTGCATCTACGTCTGGGAGGAGAGAACAAGTAACATTTCCGAATCTCCCGAGCAGGGGATCGAGCGCTTCACAGAGGGCAGGAGTTGGGGCCCTTCCCGCGCCCGAGATGTAAGTGACGTCCGCGCCTTTCGTTCATCCATCACTTATCCTATGCTTTCTTCGCCAGGATTTCTTGTATTATCACGAAAAAGACAACGCACCAAAATCTCTCATGGTTGAAAGGACAAGAGCGATAAGGTGCGGACTTTTTCCATTTCCCCGTTGCTCGTATCTTTACACAATATCCACAGATACTCAGAGGATCCGTCCGGAGCGACTTGGATGTACCCACGGCGCAAAGGCGAGCGAATGGTCAAGCAAACCTATTCCGTCTATGTGACAAACACGCCGACCCTGCGAAAATGGCATTTGAGTGGGTCGTTTCTTCTCTTGCTGTGTCGTCGACTTCTCAGACAGCAACGTGCAGATGCCTATTGGACCCAAGAAACCCTCAATCAGCTATTAACCGTAGATGATATCCCCGAGTTCAGATCGATCATGGTTCCCATAGGTCGATACGTCTGCGCACGGACAAGTCGCATACGGGAGAATATGGTTCACGTCGCCCGTGGGACGCCATCAGACGAAGATTCGCCAACTGCACGATCACACACTGGTGTTCCGTCTGAGTACACTGCGTTTCAAGTGCATCACCATCGTGGTTTTAGTGGTACGCAACATTCCGCCAGGTGTTCATCGTGGGCTGATGGTTTGCCGCAGAAGGGATGCCATCTTACTTTCCGCCCGCGCCTCGCCATGATCCGAACGGTATACGCCTCGCCCCACTAGAGGAACTTGAGGGTATCAGACATCTACGTCGAGACCCCATCGCGGAAGTGGCTCTCAGGGCTCTTAACACCGCCCACTATTAGGGCATTCCATGTACTATCAAGGTGTCAAATCCCCATCGACACCATCAGCATTCTCTCTAACTGTCGGTTTCGACGCTGGAAAATCACGACGAACACGGTACTCATCATAGATGTCATGCTATTGTCTTCGGGTTGCCTCTACTATGTCTTGCGTTTGACAGGGACAGTGCTATTGTAGACTATCTTGGGTTACTTATTTCCACACAAACTCTGTATCCATTTCTTGCACTACTTATTTCAATCAGATTGCATCCTCAATCCGAATCATGCATTGGCGTGGCATTTCCACAACTTCGGCATCGCCGACCAAGCCGGGGATCATATCCCACGAAGCGTGATTGACCCACTTGCCCAGCTTCTGTACATCGTTACCCGAGGCTAGGCCCAAACACAATGAAAGAACGACGCCACGCCGTTGGCGTCTCGCCCATCTAATGAAGTTCTCGTAACGTACGTAGCCAAGGCATGCTGTCGCGCAGTGCTCCATCAATCGCCGGATGGCCATTGCGAGATCTTCACGTACGCTGTGCGGCGGAACTGGCCCGCGATCTGTTCTGATGCCTAGGACGACGTTCCAGGCTACTCTTCACAGAAAGCTCTGCCGTAGCATGCGGCGATTTATCGAGGCTGCACGCCACAAATATGATAGGAGCTGGCTTCGTTCATAAAACAATTGTACGACGCGTGGATGCCGACATACCATTACGACTTGCGTCTAGTACTCTCCCTCCCCGGTATTGTATAGCCCTGGTGCTGCGCATCCTAGTGCATGCAGCCCTCATTTAGCAGTGGAATCGCGCCCTCGGGGTTTGAAGGCTCCCGACGGGACGGCCAAATCGGTGAGAATCTTTTAATTATTTGAAACAGCGACCGTGTGATTGACACTCAGCGAGGGCGTCGCTCCAGGGTCGTCCTCGCCATCGCGTCCTCGACTGGATGCTTCCGAGCTTGCATCGCACATATGTCGGCGGCGCAGGGAGGCTGGAAGGTGCAGGCTTCAAGGAAGACGACAGCGTTGAGTCATGTGGGAGAATGTGTTATGTTATACCAGGCAGAGGCGCCTTCGATTTTCACCTAGACGGTCCCTATTATTGTCTCGACTCGGCCAGGGTAATGGCTTCGATGCTTCCAATACGCGCAAACAGAGGAACGCAGTCAACAAGATATGCATATGAGATCGGATTTGACTGCTGTGTCCTCGGACGGGCGGTGCATCACCGAGAAGGCCGGAACTGTAGTCTGCCATTGTGGGGACAGCAAAATGCAATGCATCACGGCGTGTAGTTGCTGTGGCCTGCGATCTCAACAACAGTTTGTGAGAAATGTCCAGTAGAGTTATCAGGCAGCTTACTTGAGAAAGCCCCCGATCACATTCACACTGCACATACTGTGCTGATCAGAACAAAGCATAGAACCAGAAGGTGGGACGGGGATCTTCAACTCGACACCACAGTTCCAGGAATGCTGGGGATAGTTACTTTGTAGGCAGCGCCGCTGATGCTTTTGGCGTGTAGGCACCAGACATGAGGACGGAAGAGCCGGGAACACACGCTTTTGGACAGAGCGATGTTCAGTCGCCAAGTCCAAGTCCAGGAAACCAGCGGGATCGTGGACAAAGATCCCCAAGCTCTTCAGGAACGTTCACACCGCCACCTGCCGGCGTGCCCTCTACGCGGACGAAGGCAGCGTTCCACGAGAAAAAGAAGGCAATCTGTGGTCAAGAGACTTAAAATACGGCGGCGACGATCGACGGCATGCCGTACCTTAAGCATGCCACCGCACATTGCTGGTGAGAACGCGCGCGAAGGCAGCCCAGACACTTCTTCAGGAAGCACGGCGGTTCACGCGCANGCATGCCGNCCGTGCCATAATCCGCCGCTCGGGATTCTGCGCGCTGCAGAAAGCCGCGGCGTTAGGATGTCCTCGCGCTGAAACACGATGGGGACGGGATCAGAAGGCACTCTGACAAGGGATGATGTGGTCCGGGGCCATGACGCGCGGATAACATGATGTGGCAGCAGCGGAACAGAGGATCCAGGCACCCTCGCCGTCGGGCGTCCTCCGAGAAGGACCCATGGCCAGTAACGTTAGTTCTCGAAGTGGCCAATGCCCTACTATATCGAATGCTTATCACCACGATGACTCTCATGGTCTTGGAGAACAGTGCACACCCGGAGAGTGAACGCCGCCTTCATTTGCATCGCCCAGATGTAGTAGTGTTGACATGTATCCCTTCACTGATGATGATGAGACCGCTAAAAGGTGGAGACGGTCAGTGTGGATCATGCAAGTCAGGACAGGGTTTTCCCTCACCGGGGGCGCCGCTCTAACTTTGAGCCATGGTATAAAAATTCCATCAGCTACTCACAACCCAGATTGACAAGTCAATAAATTTGATTTTTTGGGCAAGCGAGAAACGAAGTACACCTAACGTGGGAACCCGCCTCGAGGAACGTCGGTACCACTGAGACTCGAGAAGAGAATAGTCATTGCCAGGTGTCATCGAGGGGTCGACCGGCAGCTTTGCTATCAGCGGACATCTCGGGGTGGGACGTGCATCGAGCGCTGCGCGAAGTCATCAGTTCACGTCACCAAGGAAAGCTGCGCATTCGATTATGGTCTTTAGGCGTTGAGCTGCGTCCGATGGCTGATGCTTGTCCTGAGATGCCAGCATGGATGCAAGGATCGTTGATCGCGACGAAAGCAGAACAATAGACGCAACACATGGGTACGCATGGTACGTAGTGGTTGTGAGGGGCTCCGTACATCATCATGATCTGGTGAAACGACGTAAGACTCGGGGGATTGAAGAAGTTGCAACTCACCTCGGCCGTGATTTTAGGGTTGATATACGTTGATAAACAAGGCAATTACGAACGATGATGGCAGGCGGAAGTAAAGGAGGAGCGTACACTGTAAACGACACCCGACACGTTGCATGGTAGTTGTAAGGGGGGTTCCTCGATCACAGTCTGCTATGGCGACGTAAGTCTCGAGGGATGACAAGAAATTGCGACCCACCTCAACCGCCGTAACGTTCATACAGCTAAAGTGTGTTGATAAAGAGCCGGCAGCTCTGCGACAAACGACAAACGACGCTAGGGAACGGAACGACGCCTGCAATAGCGAGCGTATACATTCCGAGTTGCGTGGAGACGTTATACATTTCCGAATTGCGATGAGAACAACGTCTCCGCGCTCCCCCTTGACAAATGGCCAAGCCTTAGCGAAAGATGGATTCACCACACTACCATCACGATGCGAACAAATACAAGATGCATTGATGTCTCCGAAATATTGTGCGTGCGAATAAATAAACGTCAAAAGAGCGACTGGCGGTATATGATCTACAACACAATCCTGACCCTGAAACTCGGTCAGCGTCCAGCACAAATGACACATGACAGATAGGACTCACCCATCCGATGTATCTCTAGCGATGTTCCTGCCGACGGTGTGATAAGGGATGGAATGAGTAGAAATACATCGATGTAACCCCTGCGAAAATCATGTAATGCTGCATGATGCGACAGCGTCACAGAGCAATATGGAATTAAAAAAAAAACCCCTCTGCGAAATTCGAAGATGCCATGCTCTAGTAGGATGTGCCCCCAACTTGTCAACGAAAAATATAACGATGTCGACATAGATAGGCCTAGGCAAATAAATCGCGGATAAAGAGTGCGTGTGCCACGAATGCATCAACTTGCAGCTGGACGTCAACCATGACCAAGGCGCCCTTGTGGTGCGATTCCTGGCGGCAATGGTCCTGTAGCACAGCCCGAATTCGAACTGCCCTTCGATGGCGTCTTCGAAATAAGCGGGGGAAGCTCCATGGTGGGAGCAGGCTGCATCTGCATCGTGTGTATGCCGTTGCTGGATAGAGGAATTAGCTCTGGCGGCTGCTTTGCGGGCGATCCATTCCCCTTTCTCTTGCCAAAGGAAGGCGTGCGACTGGGCAAAGAAAGCGAAGGTAACGAGGATGGCGATGTCTGTGTGGAGCCATTAAGGGGACGACCTGTGCTGGCGAATGGAATGGGTGACGCAGTAGAGAGTACGGTACGCGACTTCGGAGTCGTAGGCACTGTTGCCAGCTCGTGCTCTGGTTCGTCGCTGGCCGTGTTGGAGGTGGATGTGGACGCCGAGTCGATGGAAAGACGTGAAAGAAGCTCATCGCGGGTGGTGGCCGATATGGGGAGCGCAGAGAAGAACGAAGACAGCGTGCGGACGGGCGCGCGAAGGTTGGGTAGATTAGGCATGGAGCCTGTTGTGCTGGATAGGGTATGCGCTCGGCGGTGGGCGAGGCTAGGACGAGCGGCCTCTGAGAGATAATCGGCGGAACGACGATCAGACGCAGGCAGCAAATTCGACCACGCAGGTGACTGTGCGTGTAACGCAGAGAGGTGGGAATGTTGGGTATGCGCGTCGGTGTGTGGGGGAGGAAAATACGACAGTCGTGTTGCGGGTATTCGGCGGATGACGTATGGCAGGTTTGGATCAGCAGATACTTCGAGGTCATGGGGGGAAGTGTCCGAGGCTACACCGACGCCGCCATTGGATTTGTAGGCTTGGTCTAGCGAAGTCGACGGAGGCTGCGAAGGGCGCGACCCTGTAAAGTCGAGCGCCAGCTTCGCCTTCGCCAGCCGCGCTTGCTCCACAGGGATGTATAGCACCTTACGAAGGTGTATGGAATCCGAAGTCCAGAGCTGGTTCGCGCGGCGAAGCTCAGCAATGGATATGCCATATTTGAGCGCGACGCCCGCCAACGAATCCTTCGACGCTACCTGTGGTAATGAGCGGATGTGCGATCAGCAAATGAGCGGATGCAAAGAACGCGGTCAGACTGAGATCAATAATTGCTGAACGGAGGGCACGGAGAGAAGGCGGCGTGAGCATGCCCGTGTGCAGGTAGCCTATCCTGCGGTGCATCCCGTGGAAAGGACGGAAGGGGCGCAAGTGACGTATAGACAGAGGGCTCTCACCTCATGTACCAGAACAACCTTCTCTTCTGTTCGGATTGAAGACTTGTTTCTGATGTCGTCGTCTGAGGAGTCCTCTCGGGACTCCGCCCTGCGAGTCTTCCTTTCCAGATTCGAGGTAGAGCGGACGGAAGACGATGTGCCTATGTTCCAGGAGGTAAGCAGACGGGAAAGCCCCGGCCGAGTGTTTCCAGCGGACTGTCGTCTGCTGGACGTAGAGCTAGAGGAGCTGGTCGCACGACTTAATGGGTGGTGGGCTCCGTCTGCCGTGCGAGACCTCGAGTGCCCGGTACGCATCGTGGATTCTGAGACGACTCCCTTGCTCGACAGTGCGCCGTCTGACCCACGTCTACGCAAAGATGAGCGCGAGGACGACGACGCAATGGCGGATGTGAATGGCTTGGTGCTGGTGCTGGCGAACTGATGACCATCGCGGTCGTCAAAGGGATTGTATACAAGCTCCTCAAAGTCTTCTGGGCTAGAACTACGAGCATAAGAGCTGTAGACGAGTGAGCCGTCAGCTTTGGATGGCATAAGAACAGCGTGGAGGAGAGGGGATGGTCATCGTCTGCAGAGCTGTTGCTCGTTGACGGCCGGCATAGCGTCGGGCGCTCCAAATCTGCCAATTCTTCCAACTTCCTTTTACGGAAACTCCTCTTCTGGTCGCAGTTTCGTTTTCTCAGTCTGTCTGCAGTTTTATCTCGACTCGCCACCAGTCTCAACGTGTAAAAATATATTTGGTACGTTTGATACATCGTGAATCGACGCACACGCGTTCATACCGCCCTGCAAGATAACGTTCATAGCAATCCAAGCTCAAAGGTGGGGAAGGGAGGGGAAGGTGGATAATTTTACGGAGAAATGGCCATACCAAGCTTAGTGCACAATAAATGGAAAAGGACGGCCATAGAAGTTGGGACAAAATAAAAACAGAATCGTGCAATACTTTACTTCGTTTCTTCCTCTCTTGCTCTCTTCGTTCCCGAGCCCGGCCCCGAGGTGGTTGCCTGCTGAGCGCCAACGCCCGTGACACCGACCACAAGCCCCTTCAGCCAGCCGTTCTCCCGCCGGAGTCCCTCGCACTCTCTCTCCAACTCAGTGACCCGCACTTCAAGTTCCTTCGCTTTCTTCTCCAGCGCAGCCTCGCGCTCCTTCTTCTTCATCCGGAACCGGGCCGACGCGGCCGTGTTCGCCGGCGCTTATCCTCCGCCGGCGTCAATGAATTGTTCGGGGAGCCTTCGGGTCCGTTCGGAAAAGCGATGGTGTTGGGAGACGCCGTGTCATCAGCAGAGATGCTGGTGGAAACAGACGCCTTGCGGGTGCGGGCTCGCTTGTTGGCCGGCTGCAGGTTCTGGGAGTCCAGCTCCGGCTGGGGATCCGAGGGGGGAATAATGAGGGGCGGCAATGGTCCCGGGAATCCATTCGTGTGGCCGGGGTAAAGTGCTAAAATCTGTGCGAGCGAAGGTGCGGCGGACGGGGGCGGCTGCTGATAAGAAGCGGGGATCGCGTAGGGGTCAACACCGAACGTGGCAAGGATGGCGCTGAGGTCGAATGGAGGCTGCTGCTGCTGCTGCTTGTTCGGCTCGGAAGATCGGGATTCGTGAACGGGATGCCCGAGAACGACATTATCGTGGTTTTCTGCGCGAGCTGGCCCAGCGACTTCTTCCTCGTCCTCCCTGTCCAGGTCATCAAGCGACGCGGGGGATTGCTCACTGTCCTTGTCCTTTTTATGGTGGACGAGAGGTTCGTCGGTCTCGAACGAAAGATTCGTCCATAAATCGAGCTGGGCACTGAGTTCGGGGTAGTGGGGCAGCGTGAGGAGGTCGTCGGAGATATACTGATCGGATGATTGGGCAGGGTGGACGATGTTGAGGCCCTGCAAATTTGGCGGGCTCATGGCGGTAGTCTGGAAATGGTAGCGCGACAAGGGCGCGTTAAATACAGAATGAGAGCGCTTTGGCTTGACGTTGCGAACGAGGATGAAGGAGGAGATAAGATGGACAGACGACGTATTTCGATACTACTCTGTGGCCCCGTGCCTGAAAAATCCTCGTCTGACAAAGCATCCTGCCATTCCCGGTCATCGTCACATGTCCCCGAGCCCTAAGCGCCCGCCAAAATCCTCCATTGAGCACTAAAGTCGCGCTGTGAACGTCAGTGCACAACCCACGTTCACGAAAGTCTGCGTCATGAAACTCCGCAGCGCGAAAGTCCTATCAATCCAGGTCCATAGCGACGCACCAAACCTGCATCGCAGACGTGAATTCGGAATTGCTTCGCATGGACGCGACGTTCATGGGAAGAACAAAGTGAATGTCGACAGCGCATCGGCAGCGCCACCAGCGGACTAGGTCCTCGTCGCCAGCGTCAGGCGCGCAGGACGAGCTCAGCTGTTCCGTGCTCAACGCAAATGCGGGGTCGATGCAGGGTCGGAGCTGTGTCGGTTTGGCGCAGCAGTCCGCAGGGTCGACACTTCGCATGAGAACAATGACAAACCACGCTCGAATGGGTAGACAATGCGACAGAGAGGATTGGAAAGCAGACACGAATCGCAGGTCATCTGCGCCGTGTACGTGACGTCATCCTAAGAAAAGGACAGAGATGGGTTATCTATGTGAAGGAGAGATACCACTGATCACGTACAGGACAGAGCATTGCGTACGTCCGAGGACTTTGGGCTATCGGCGACGAGAGTCCTCGAGAATCGATGACATTCTGCACAGATGGAGATGTACATGGGTGCGAGAAGGTCGAATGTCAGGCGCCTGGTCAGCGAACATATGCGTTGCTGGCCGCCGAGAAATTTTTGGGCAAGCCTTGATTCCATGCTGGGCGACAGATGCCCAACGACGGTAGAAACGAATGGTGCCCACCTAAGCGTTTCACCCAAAATGCTACGCGGCGCTAGCGCCAGCGTTCTCAACTCATGTTATCTAAGGCGGTTATAAGACGTGTGGCGCAGTTGAAGAGATGCACCATCGTGATGGTGCGGGACGCTGGCAAGGATCGCGAGGGAAGCGGTTGTGATGGCCCGTACACCTGACGAGGGCGAAAGAGATTGATGGACGGGGTGGTGGAAGATGCGGGAAGAGAGCGAAAGAGATAAAAAATACCCCGCACCTGGCTATATGAAGGATCTGCATTGCACGACCTTGCGTCGTTTTGTCGCCACTCGATGAGCGGGAAGCTTACCCCAATAGCTCGCGGCGCTTACGCCATTCTTTGCATTGCGCAAGACCCGAGAGCTCGTGATCGATGGAGCAAAAAAAAATGCAGAAACCCCCTATTGGTTACATAGATGCGTGCCAGAAGAGAACGGAAGGGCTGCAGTACTCGTTGCGATGAGATGGACGCGACTGAACAAAGCAGAAGGTTGAAAGCAACCGAGGTGTTGGAGAAATTAGCGATGCCCGAAGGAGTGATGAATTGAAACTCAGCGGCCCTCGGGACCTTGCTGACTCAGCTTACTCATACATCTCGGCCTACTGCTTGCTAACTGAAGTCAACCGTAGACTTCATAACATTCCGACGAGCTGATCTTGCACTCGTGTCGAACTTAACATACACCACCATGGCGTCCACCGAGAACGTACCCTTCTTCAAGAAAAAGCGCGCACGGCCAACGACGACGCGACAGCGTTCACCACCACCTTCCGCTGTCACTGCACCCATCTCATCCTCGTCCAAATCCGAGGTCGTTCTTCCAACGCGAAAAGCAAATACGAACCTACTGAGTGCAGGAACGAAACGTACCGCTTCGCAGCGCCATGCCGACGGAGATGACGACGACGACGAATCGCGGCACGAGGGGCCAGGCATTAACTGGTCGTCGACGGGCGGACACATCAAAGCCGTGCAGGACATCTTGGAGGGTGACGAGGCAGAAGAGATGCTGGCGAAGCGTCAGAAGAAGCCTAGGACCGACGAGGATGAAGTGGTTGCGCCGGACGATGGGTTGTACCATGGGCAGAAGGCGTACAAGACTCACATCAAGAAAAGCCAGGAGGTGCCCAAGTCGATGCGGACCGGTCCTCAGCGGAGCAGTGGCAGTACGATACGGACAGTGACTATCGTTGACTATCAACCCGATGTGTGTAAAGACTATAAAGGTGCGTTTGACCATTTCCGCTGTTAAGCGAGCGACGAACTGACATTCATTTCTTTCCCAGAAACTGGCTTTTGCGGTTTTGGCGATACCTGCAAGTTCTTGCACGATCGTGGCACATGTAAGTCCTAATCAGCTTCTCCGATGTATTTCCTGTACTGACCTTTCCACAGATCTTCAAGGCTGGCAGCTGGACAAGCTCGCAGCTAACCCGAAAAAGGAGATCGACGATAACTCTGACTCCGATTCAGACGAGGAGGACATCCCCTTTGCATGTATCATCTGCCGCAAACCTTACACAGAACCCGTTGTGACTCGCTGCGGCCACTATCTCTGCTCGGCATGCGCCATCAAGCGCTTTGCGAAGACGCCGAAGTGCGCCGCGTGTGGGGCGCCGACGGGTGGGATCTTCAATAGAGCGGAGAAGGTGCTAGAGAAGATCAGGAAGAAGCAGAAAGCCAAGGAAGACGAACAAGGTTCTGACGATGGTGGAGAACAGAATGGTGTCAAGATCGAGGGCCTTGGAGACGGCGGCGATGCTAAAGGGGAGGGTTCGGACAGCGATGACGACGATAGCGACGATGATTAGCTGAGTTTGTCTATACATGCTTGCATTTTCTTCTATGGATCCTCATCGATGTACTACGATAGATACCACTGCTGCTCTTGTAATGAATTATTGATGCTCTGTGAGCTTGCATGGCCGTGAAGCGCCAGGAAAGGCGGATACTTGCTTGTATGAAGACAAGATGATTGATTGTGCTCTTGATTTTATCCCGTTTCAATCGCATGTGTCATCACTATCAGCTTTGTGCTCATGATGAGGAAACTCGTTCTCCGTTAATTCTGTGCCAAGGTTGCCGGATCGCCTAACGATGGATCTGCAGGCCCGCACAACAATAAATGCAGTGAATCACGCAGGATATATCGGTACCAGTAAACAAAGGTATACCTTCCCATACCCGTGAAAGATTACTGACAATGATTTCATAGAAGACAGAAAGTGCTAACGCGTACAAGAAATATGTGATCTTCGTTGGATAGATTTGCACTGATTAAAAGGGTCAGTAATGGACCTTGAAACACGACTGACGAAATGAACTTTAGAATCCTGGGGAGCCCTGAATCTGACTCCAAACAACGTTGCATTGGAGTCCTGTAAGGATCGGCGAGAATTGCAGATGCAGGAACGCGGTTAGAGTGCGAGGCGCACAGTCCAACCATAGCGCAGCCTCGCAAACGTGGAAGCGTCAGCAGGATCTCTCCGGAATGAACAGCTGCCAGCGGTGGGTAGTTTCACGATCTGCTAGATAGGATACGGCCGCGCAGATACCTTTCATGATGGCACAGGTACGGAGAAATGGAGATGCATCGCTGGATGCCAATCTTCAGAGAGACCTAGTCGAAGAGGAAGCTCCACGCGTATCGGAGATGCGATGCCCTGCCTGACGGCGGGGCATCTTCCTCAGGGTCGGACGCAGCTCTTCGATTTTGTCTGGCCTCCCGCAACAGCGCTGCCTGTGCCGACGGCACCCAGCTCTTGGACTCGGTCGTGGAGCCCCACCGGCTAAGAGGAATCAGAGATCCGAACCACGCAACGTCCGGAAATCGCATGCTGGTCTGCATTCGCGATCAAGAGGCATTGCCTCCGCGACAAAAAATGGTATTCTGACCTCCACTGACGGGGAAATCGCGCAATACGACCACGGTGCAGACGATGATTGGTTTCCGGGCTGGGTAACCCCCGGGCTCAGAAGTCTCGTCGCCTAGTGGGACAGTTGATATCGGGCGACGATCACCATGAAATCGGGCTTTTTTGCCTTCGTACTCAGAATCTCGATAGAAGAGAAGCGCGGTGTCGCACCATGCCAGACATGCCTGAATCCACGGACTGGAATAATGCCAGCCTGGTCGACGCTCCTCAGCTACGTCCGGCTGGTTCGAAGATTATGCAGCTGTCTTTCATCTGCACTTGCCTTGCATGAAGATCGGCGAATCCTGTCAGGTGGTTAACATGGGTTGCCCTCGATTAAAGTACACGTCTACGGAAGTCCGCCCGTCCAGCGCATGGCTCTATCAGGAAGTCGAAGAGCAGATGTCAAAGTTGCTCGAAAATGTCGCGATGCTGTCGGACTGATGTCGACAACGCAGCGACGCACATCATAATGTGAGGAGAGACAATCGATCCTGTGATTGCAGACGATACGGTAGCACTGGTACAGATAAATGATGTCCAAAGGGATAAATGCAGATCGCCGTGTTATTTAATGTAGGTGGCAATTTGGACAAGAAATCTGTGCCGAATGAGTATGTAGTACATCGATACGCACATACAAGCATTACTCTTCAGGAAGGCGAAAACACAAAGAAAGCAACATCCTCCAGCCAATACGTAACCTTCGACAAACTCTGCGTCACGAATTCCAAGAACCCCGTCCCTGGCATGGCATGCCTGCTGCGCATGCGAGCGTCCCAGGGCGCTCAGGCCGTTCCCCCTCCATTGTTGGGGTCCTGGTCGCAGGGCTTGTCAAGGTGGCGTTTGAGGGAGTCGGGCCTGGAAAATGGGCTCCCGCAATAGACGCAGCGGTGCACCTCGTCACTGTGGCTACTGAGGAGATGACGCTTCTTGTCGTAGTTGCGCGTAAAGGTCTGGCCGCACAGCTCGCACCGGTGCTGACTCTCCGAGGCAGAGCGGGGGGAAACCGAGGCTCCCGCTAGAGACGACGAAGAGGAATGCACTGGAGCGGAAGTGGATGTATGATCGTAGCCGTGGTGGCCTTGAGCCGGAGCCATATGGTACGTGCTCGCCAGCTGCGTCGGGGTGGGGATGAAGTGCTGATGGCCGTCGGAGGGCTGCTGGGAGGGAACAATGGGGTGACCGTGATCGAGATACTGGTAATTCGCGTAGTGCGGTGGGACGCTGGGATCAAGCGCAGGTGGGCCCGGGTGGGCAGCAGGATAAGCCTGCTGGTATTGGACATGGGGGTTCTGGGCACCGCCAATACTGCCGTGATCCTGGGTGAACGGGATGGGCTGAAGATCCGCGACGCCGGCTGCAGCTAGAACAAATGATCGTTCAGCATGCCTGCACCGTGAACGGTGAAGAGCGATAATCACCACTGGAGTGGACAGTTTGCGGCGATTGTTGCGGTTGAGTATGGCCCCAATGTCCATGAATTTGGGATGCATTGCCTCCCTGCGAGGTGGCACGCGTAGTCGACGGCTGCTGGGAGTACAGGCTCTGCTGGTAGGGGTAGTTGGACCGCTGCATAGTGGGCGAAGAGCTAGGTGAGGGTGTCTTGGATGATGAGAGTTCGACAACCTACTCGATCCACATTTTATACCGTTACTTCAAGGTCGTGAAGCCGAGATCACGATAAGGAGGGCGAAATCGCGCTGAAGGTACACACAGCTGCCTTGCAAACTCACCGATCTTGGGGGCACAAAGACAATAAACGGGGGAATGGCGTCCAAGAACGAGATTCGGAGGGATCTGGCGAAGGGCGTGGTCATGCAAGCTCTTGGGAACCGAACGCGCTGCGCTGCTCATAAAACTGCTTTGGGAAGCGGACAGCGCTGAGACTGGCAACGCGGAAAGTTGGCGCGCTTCTTGATGGTAATGGTAAAACGCCTTCGATTAAGGTGCAGGAGCTGTCGTACGAGGGATGCCGAGATTTGATGACCGGCCTGCCATGTTTCCCTTCTGGAGATAAGTCATAACCATGTGGACCTCGACAATGGCACAGTATGACGGATGCGACTTGACCTGGAAAAAAGGCCGTTCATAGAAAGCCTTTATTTCGGAGGCGGCGGGTACCAAAGAGGGATAAAGCTGCGATTTCTGCTCCACAACTACAGAAGGATACGCCGTTGACGGCCATGTTGTTTCTCATCGATCGATCTCGATGTCCATTGCGTGAGCACGCATCCATGTCCAGTTACTTTTTATTTGCGAGACGTAAACCGACCTTAAGCCAAGCCAAATATTAAATCCACGAGTCCGCGGACGGATATGCCATGCAGAAAACGGCCTAACATAATTAATTGTATGTCCCAACCAATGGCATGCTGCAAAATCCCGAGGCACCAGGACTCACCTGTGATACGCTCAGATACACCCACTCCTATCCAACAAGCATGAAACGTGGTAGATTTCTATGCTCCTCTGTTCTAGCCTCCCGCAGCGTGATGCCTGGGGCGCGATGCTGGAGCGCGATGCCTGGAGCGCGATGCCTGGAACGCGATGCCTGGAGGACTAGGAGGCACAGCTGGAGGCAGAACCAGGAGCGCCAAACCATTCAGGTTAGAGATCAACTGCATCTGGCCGATCTGAAAAATGTTGACGGCGGCCTGAGGAGGAGACATGAGACGAGGGTGGTCGTTGGCGTCAACTACAGAGCAAGAAGGTTTACTTTACCTTGTAAAGCGCTGTCCGAGGATGTAAGCTGCGCGACATCTAAGGATTTGCTGCAGTATCGATGGCCCTGTGCCGTAAGGTTGAGATAAAAGACAAGTAAGTCTATCTGGAGTGCCGCTGGGTCCAGGAGGGAGCGCACAGAGGCAACGGCGGAGTGAGACGGATCGGGGCAGATCAACACAGTCGCACAGCGCCAGATAGCGCCCGTATCGCGATATTACAAGGGAATCGTAGGCGCTGAGATGCTGACAATTGACGTTAAGCTTTCATTTCGGGACCACAGTCGGAAGCGATGAGACCCATTTATCGTGACCTATTAGCACGGAAGACCAGTCTAGTCAAGGCGAGGCCGGCCAGGTGTCGTATAGGTAAGGGAGGTGCAGAGCATAATTCGAAACACCCGCTGATGCGAGGAAGACTTGCGCAGATAAACAAGACATATAATCTGAAGGGTCGGGCGCGCAGGTCGACTGGTCCGAAGTGAGAAGGATTTGGAAGTTCCACATACTATAATGGCCGACATCGTCAGATGCGCGTGGGTCATTCGGGCCAGCATCGCACCGGTCGACGAACCAGACGCCACGTCCCCTCAAGTCCCCGTCCAGTCAAGGATGCTATCCAATCATGGTGAGCCTGGAAAAAAGCCAGGATCTTGGTAAGGA
The DNA here is from genome assembly GCA_004681135.1 of Hericium alpestre. Taxonomy (NCBI): domain Eukaryota; kingdom Fungi; phylum Basidiomycota; class Agaricomycetes; order Russulales; family Hericiaceae; genus Hericium; species Hericium alpestre. The sequence goes on along the minus strand of SFCI01000155.1, from coordinate 3,329 downwards.
AGCCCGGCGCCTCCAACGACGAGACGTTCTAGATCCAAGCACAGGTGACCTGAAAACCTGAAAATCGGAGGATTCGCCGCTGTCACGGCGGTAAGGGCCTACAAATCCTTTCACGACATGTCGAGGGAGGTTCTGAAGCACCGGTGGCGTCGAGTCTTCGAGCCCTACGTCAATCCGACTTCGACGTCGCGACAGATCGCGCGGCGCAGACAGGGTCTACGATGCAGAACTGAGAAAGTTATTAACAAGGCCGACGCGCGGAAATGTCTCGATATCAAACCGCTTCGTCTCGTGTCCTGCTGGCGGCTGGCATTTTTTATGACATTATTTATCGTTGAAAAATCGAGCGCGAGCGAGGGGAAGTCGAACGCCGTAGGGCGACGCGGGAGTCGGTTCGCACTGGCATGGTTTTGGGTACATTTCCCACGGTCGTACGCGGTACTCGTTACTCGTTACTTTGACATTAGTCTCACACCAAACTTTTATGTGATACTATCTCAAAAACATGCCTGGACGGTCCAGAAGGTCAAAGTCAGACTCTTCGTATCCTACAAGAAGCATGAATTTTCTCGAGGCCCGTAGAGCAGCTCTGCCAAAATTGGCAAGTCTGCCGGGTTTTCCTCAAACATTCCCACGGCAAGTATCCGGCTGTGAAACGCGAATAAGACATCATGCACTTGCGTTACAGAGGTAAAAGTTGGAGAGTGTACTGAAATATGTGTAATTGAATTATTCACACCCACAACCTCGAGGAAAACGAGGCAACAGGAGATTTATGAGGTTGCGGAGGAGGGAAGCTGCGGCATGCCGACCCGGAGTGCCGGCCCTGACGCGGACTACTGTGTAACGCGTTCGACTGGCCCTGCTGCAACCTCGATTTTTAAACGAAAAATGCCTTTATAATTTTTGGCATCCAGAACGTTAGACATCGCTCCTAGCTACTGACTATAGTTAGTTTCGGTGAGTTCGGTGAGTAGTGTTGTCGTAAAAGTTACCTTGCCTGGTGTGGTGCAGAACGTCGCCGCAGAGCGCCGCGCGCGTAAGCCTTCGCTTGGTCAGTGGAAGTCACGCACGCGTCAAGACAAGTCCCTCTCACCTTCTCCCATTCGCTCCCATGGCTCCGTTCGACTTGGACGCGTGTATTGAACAGCTTCTACGGAAACAACTACTGCACGAGGCCCTGCTGCGCGAGATATGTGAAAAGACAAAGGAGGTTCTGATGCGGGAGTCCAATGTTGTCCATGTTAGTGCCCCGGTGACTGTGGTCGGCGATATCCACGGGTGCGCATCTCGTGAACCTTCCCCAGTGGCGTAACCTACTCACCGACTCCCAAGTCAGTTCTACGATCTCATAGAGATCTTTCGCATAGGTGGTTACGCACCGGACACGAACTACCTGTTTCTCGGTGTGTGTTATTCGTGCAGCTGCGTCTTAAATTAGCTGATTTACTTGCAGGCGACTATGTCGACAGAGGGCTCTTCAGCGTAGAGACCATATCGCTCCTGACATGCTTGAAGCTTCGCTATCCCGACCGAGTACAGCTCATTAGAGGGAACCACGAGTCTAGAGCCGTTACTCAAGTACGGCCTCGGGTCATTACTGTTCTTTCCCACACGCCCTCATAACGCGCCATAGACGTATGGCTTTTACACAGAGTGCGTACGGAAGTACGGGACGTCGCGAGTGTGGACGTACTTCACCGACATGTTCGACTTCCTGACGCTCTCGGTCGTCATCGACGACAGGATTTTCTGTGTGCATGGCGGTGCGTCCTATCATTTTTGATCCTTGGTTGGCTAGTTGTTGACACAACGATACAGGTCTATCGCCTTCTATACATTCCATCGACCAGATCAAAGTGGTTGACCGGTTTCGAGGTAGGAGAGTTTGAACTAGGATATTTTCAAAAATGCTGAACGTCAGGCTAGAAATACCCCACGAAGGGCCAATGGCGGACCTGGTATGGTCGGACCCTGATCCCGAGAAAGAAGACTTTGCAATATCACCTCGGTACATCCTCTTCCATCCATTTCATATGTACGCTTACATTCATTACTGTTCGTTGCTGTTCAGCGGGGCCGGTTACACCTTCGGCTCGGGAGTTGTCCACAAGTTCCTCGAGACAAACAAAATGTCACACATCCTCCGCGCCCACCAACTATGCATGGAGGGCTACGCCTCTCTTTTCGACAAGCATCTATCGACAGTATGGTCCGCTCCGAACTATTGCTACCGGTGTGGGAACTCCGCGAGTGTACTTGAGGTGGGGCCCGGGGGAACGATGCATTTCAATGTTTTCGAGGCGGCACCAGAGAACGAGAGAGATGGGCCTAGTCAACAGGCAGCCCAAAACGCTGGCGGGAAGGTACGTCTACCCTTCATCCCGGCTGATGTGCGCATGCTGATAACATGTCTTGTATATGCAGCTGCCGGAGTACTTCCTCTAGACCTGTGGTTACGATGCGTACGGCAAGCACTTACGACTGTGATGATTATGTGTAGTCAATTATTAGACTATCCTACGTTTTGAATTTAATATCGGATTCCATGTTGTATTCTGAAATGAGGGTGACTCGACTCGTAACTGTCCTGCTCCATGTGGATAAGCTGTCCTTCGAACACGTCAAGGATGCCGACCCTCAACTACCTCTAAACCTCTTCATAAGAGGCCGTAGTAGATGCCGCCTACGGATCCCGACCCTCACGAGGAACAAAGTCACGAGCAGGAGAAAGGCTACAGAGATTCTGCCTTTCCATTTCTTCCACCATAACAAGGCTAATGTATGAAGAAGATCTCGTTTCCGCCGGCGCCCGTAATGCAGTTGAGCTGTACGCGCAGGAGCGTTCGTTGTCGAAGAAAAGTCGACGGGGTAACCGAAAAAGGGATTCGAGTCCGAGATCGCAGAAACTTTCCATGGTACAGCGGTATGGCCATTGGTATACGGTGGTGGGCCGGATGGCTTCTCTTGCGTGGCATGTGATCTAAAGTCAATTGAGGGAGGTGAAGGCGGGCGAGAAGGGTATAATGGAGGGATGTCCTCTAAGGGAGGAAGAGAGCCACCGTAGTCTTAATTCAATAACCGTGAGCAAAGGTGCCAAAACCCAGGATATCGTGTATAAGGTCACCTTCCGGAAGAAATGACGGCGGGATGACATGATGCAACGCGCCTTGGGATGGGAAGAAAACTTTGGAGAGTGCAGAGTCCGGGAGAATGTGTCTGAAATGGCATATGAGTAGGAACAAAACTGGGGGAATAAGGAAGCCCGGACCTCATGACTCCCCATATCCCAGAATGTCGTCCAGGAATAGTTCACAATAAAGACACCG
>SFCI01000154.1:4966-32643 GCA_004681135.1 Hericium alpestre | reverse complement strand
GATGTCGATGAGGTCGACGCCGTGCGCGGCGAGGAGCGGCGCGAGGCGCACGGTGTCCTCGAGGGTCCACGAGGGCTCGTTCGGCAGGGACTCCTGGAGCCAGTCGGTGGCCGATATGCTGCAGAAGAAGCAAGGCGAGTGAATTCAGAGAAGCGTGGGTGAGTAGCAAGAACAAGAACGCACCGAAGGAAGAGGGGCATGGCGTCGGGGACGACGGCGCGGATAGCATCGACGATCTCGAGCGTGAGCCGAATGCGGTTCTCGAAGCTGCCGCCGTACTCGTCCGTGCGCTTGTTGCTGACGGGGCTGAGGAACGAGTGGAGCAGGAAGCCGTGTGCATTGTGGATCTCGATCGCGTCGAAGCCGACTCTCACCGCACGCCTGGCCGCGTCCGCCCAGTCCTTGACAACGTGCCGGATGCCCTCTTTCGTGAGCTCCTTCGGGGTCGCATGGAGCTCGTTCCACGGGATTGGCGACGGGCCCACGACGTCGTCGGCCCACCCTCCCGCCTCCGGCCGCACGACGGCGCCTCGATGGAGCCAAGGCGCGACGGTCGAGGCCTTGCGCCCGGCGTGCGCGAGCTGGATGCCGATCTTCTGGCCCTGTGAATGCGCGAATTCGACAATGTTGCGGAAGGGCGCTTCGTGCTTGTCAGCCCACAGGCCGGCATCCTCAGGTGATATGCGCGCCTCGGGGGAGACAGCTGTCGCCTCGGTGAAGGAGAGGCCAGGGCCACGAGTGAAGATGCCGCCGACTGTTGATACATCAATGAGTTACAGCATGAGCAGAAAATGCGAATATTTGTGGCTCACGATGCGCGAGATGCCATGAGTTCACGACACCATCTTCGGCAGAGTACTGGCAAAGCGGCGCGAGCTACGCAAACATTGTTGATTAAGACAGAATCAATAAGAAGGATACAGAAATAACTAACGAAGATGCGGTTCTGGAATTCAACGCCGCGGATTTTGATGGACTGGAAAAGCTTGGGAATTGGCCTGCCATCAGGCTGCGGGACGACCGCAGACCCTGCTGCATGCGTCTGAGCAGCCGCAAAGTACGACAAGCCGGGAACAGCTTTGTTGACAATGATGGGGATTTCAGTCTGAGCAGGCATCGCGACTGGCTCTATTCAAGGTGTATCGAGGAAGACAAGGTGGTGTGTAGATGCTGATCATACTGCCAGCACAGGGGGCATTTATAAACAGGGCCTCTGCAGGCCCAGCACTTGTAACCTGGAGCTTGGATCGAGCGGCCAGATCATCAGCAACGTGGTTAAACGCGGGTTCTACTCGATGTTCAGTGAATCAGTGATCGCCCATAGACTAATCGCGTCGCGTCGAGAACATATCCCACCTTGCTGATTCAGCGCAGCTTGGCGATTGCGAATCTTCTCGACCCACACCTATACATATGTCCCGATGTAGGTCCATAAAAAGGTCCTCGCGATGGGCACGAATCATGTAGTGGACAATGTGCCCGGACCCACTGCGGACGGTTACGGACAGCGAGCAGACACGTCGTGATCAATGTCGGACGGCCGGATTATGAGACTAAAAGCAAGCAGATCACATCGATCATGGATCCAAGTAGTGTTACAGTCTACGTACATAAAATATATCATTCATCCCACTGCATTGCGGCAGGTATCCAATACGCGCGACTTGTTCCGGTAGGTCCGTCCTGTTCATCGAGCCAGCATGTCCCGTCTCTGAGCAGCATATTCTGCAACGCCGCCTTGGCCCTATCCACTGCCCAACCTTTCTCCTGCACAAAGAGCTCCTCGTCCACCCGCCCGCCCTGCTCCTGTGCGAGCGCCAACACGACCATCTGGTCCTCATCGAGCTCCTTGACCACGCTCCTAACCATNTTGCGCCCGTCGCCAAAATCGATGACCTCATAGCCCGCCCCGAGCGGCTTCAGCGCTTTGATGCTCCTTACGACGTCCTCTTCCGTGACGATCCCGCCCTCGACGCCGCGCAGGCCGCTCACGAGCCTTACAAGCTCGCTCATCTCGATCAGACCGCCGTTGCGCTCGCGCGTGCTCACGCACACGTCGACGATGATGAGCCGCCGCACGCCACAGCGCCTTGCTGCGCAGGTGTCGCGAGTCGTGCGCGCGCGCCCTTGGCGTCCCACTTTTCCGTTGAGCGCCCGGTGAGGCGGCAGGTGTTGAGGGTGCGCATGCCGCGGAAGGTGAGCTTGTAGTCCGCGAAGATGAAGGTGCCGGAGAGGCCGTTTAGGCGCTTGTTGACGCGAGAGAGGGTCTTGGGCAAGAACTTGGACAAGTAGCTATCGTCCATTGCGAGTTGAATGACGAGGAGGAGGATCTCGGAGGAAAGGTCCATGAGGCGAGCCATGGTTCAGGGGTCAATCGTTCGCTGAGACTGGAGGTCGTTGTGCGTGAGTGTCTGGTTTTAAACTATCAGTTGAAAGCCTATTGTAGTGCCGTGGCGCGCGCGACATTGGGTGATAACGCGTCAATGCACGCAGTGGCAAAGCGTCCAATATCATTGTTGAAGTGCACTGAATGACGCCAGAGGGCAGGGCAGCCCCGGCATTAAGTGCCGTCGGAGTTCAAGTGCAACGCCGGGTGGCTGGGTCCTCCGTCGTCTGCTGATTGGCTCCAGCCTGAGGAGTATTTACACCATTTTCGCGAAATTAAGGTAAGAACCAACCTGCAAATCGCGCTGTAGAGGCGCAGACATCTCTTGAGGGACGAAATTCTACAGGAGTCAGGGCACAGAACATTAGACAGCGAGACCGCCTTCGCACCTTTGACAACCGGACAGATGAGGGCGGGATGTTGATTAGTCCATGCAATATCCTCAATATTAATGACATACATTCTAAAATACAAAATGAGAGCAGACCGAAGACTAGCAATGCCTTTTCCTGCCTACAGCTAGTGTAGGACATACGCTGCATGCAACTCCTCGTCCTGAAGATCCTGTTTCGCATTGGGGATATGCCCCTGATACTGCGGCTTCTCACCTGCCTTCACGCTCCAAATGGTCACATCAGTCCAACCAGACTGCTCGACATTGAACTGTGCCAGGTCGACACCGTTGAATACTTCCGGCAGGTACTTGCGCAGGTCGTGCCATGCGCCCTGATTTATCATCAGCGAGAACAGGCTACTGCAGCTCGATACCGGGACGCACCAAGTGATTGGTCTTGTATTCGCGGGGGTTCCCGATGAAGACGGAGAACTCGAGACCGGGGGTGTTGACAAAGCCGAAGAAGGACTTGCACAGTCGCACGCGGAAGAGTTCTGGGACCCTGACGTCGAGCTTCCGCAATGCTGGATAAGGCACGAATTTCTTGAGCCTGCCCTCGCACGGATATATGATGGTCAGTTCCGCAGGGCGGAGCACCTGCACGCGGGATCAACAACGCTGGACATCGCGTCAGCGGGAAGACATACCTGCACAGCGTGGCACGACTTGTCGTCGAAATGCGTGATCGTGATCGCGCCGACGCCTCTCCACGGCCCTAGCTCCGCGCTGAATGTGAAGTTGAACCCGAATTTTACCTCTCGGAGCCCCCACTGCGCAAGCCATTCCCACAAGGACTCCGGGAACGCAACGCGGAGCCCGTTATACGTGTACCCCTTGAACGAAATGGCCTTCAGGCTTGTAAGCGCCTGCAGCGTCTCGAGCAGCTCTGGGACGATCTCGGCCGGAAACGGGGGGCCCCTGCTGAACTGCAGCTGGCCAGGCGTGCCGCGCGGGAGTAGCTCGCCACCGTCGACGATCATGAGCTGCCGCACGCAAGTAGCCTTGCTGCGCAGGTGTGCAAGGTGCGCGCGCACGCCCTCGCCGTCCCACTTGTTCAAGATGAGCCCGGTGCGGCGGCACGTGTTCCAGATGCCCACGCCGCGGAAGATGAGTGTGTATTTTGCGAAGATGAAGATGCCGCAGAGCCCGTTGAGCTGCTTGTTGACAAGCGAGAGGATCTTGGGCGAGAGCATGTGCCAGCGGTCGCTGGTCATTGCGAGCTGGACGATGAGGAGAAGGATCTCGGAGGAGAGGTCGGTGAGGCGGGCCATAGCTAACGGGTCAATCGTTCGCTGTGAATGGACGTCGTTGGGTCAAGAACTTATTGTAGTGGCTTGGAGCAAGCGATGTTGTGTGATAATGCATCAATGCGACTCGGACACTCGCCGTGGCAAAGGGCCTGCATGTGGATTTTTTCTTTTTGTCTTCTGTCGGTTTTTAATTGTGAAAGTTGAAGACAATCGCCGCAATAATGTGGGTGGAAGAGTTGAAAAGAAGGCCGTGCGAGAGCCCACATTCCGTCCCAGGTTTTCGAGTTTTCAAGGTCATGTCAGGTCTATTGTTGAAACGAACAGCCCCGGGTTATCGGCAAGTGCCGTCGGAGTTTCAGCTCAACGCCGGACAACTGGCCCCTTCGTCCTCCCGCTCCATCGAGACTCAGACTGGCAGAACGGACAACTGCAGCTGATGCTTTCTCCGTCCTGCATTGAACGATTTTAACCTGTTCACATCTCAGCATCCGGGGAGACGGGAAGGCAAGCATACAGGACGTTAAACAATCTATACGATATCGTCGCTTTCTACAGAAATGCATTCTAAGATAAACGAAGGAGGCGTACACATAATCCACGTGCTGAGTATCCGTCACGCTGCATACAACTCACAACTTCCTCATGGAGCGCCTCACGTAGTGCGTTTGCATCTCTTCGTCCTTACGATCCCGTTCCGGCTCGGGGATGTGGTCCTGATACCGCGGCCCATCGCCCACCTTGACACTCCGAATAGTCGCATTGGTACTATCGGTCTTCACGATGTCGAACTGCGTCAGATCAATGCCCTCGAATACGACCGGGAGGCGCTCGCGCAGCTTGCGCCATGCGCCCTGGCGAATCGTCAGCTGGAAACGATAAGTGTAGCTGGAGCCCGGGACGCACCATGATATGGAACTTGAACGAACAGGGATTTCCGACGAAGACGGAAAACTCGAGCCCAGGGGTCTTGACAAACTCAAAGAAGCCCTCGCCCAGCTGCACGCGAAAGAGCTCGGGCACCGTGACATTGAGCTTCTTCAACTCCGGATACGGCTCCAGCTTTTCGAGCACGCCGTCGTACGGATACTCGATCGTCAGCTCCGCGGGACGGAGCACCTGCGCGCGGTCAGCTCGCGTCTGGGGAGCGCGGGAAACAGAGCACGCACCTGCACGGCGCGCGCGACGCGCCGACGAAATTCTTGATCGTGAGTGCGCCGGCGTGCGTCCATGGCCCCAGCTCCTCGCCGAACGTGAAGTTCATCTCGAAGCCCACCTCAGCCAGCTTTCTCTCCGCGAGCCACGCCCACAACGGCTCTGGAAAAGCGAAAAAGGGCACGTCGTACGTGTACCCGTGGAGCGCGATGGCCGTCAGGCTCGTCAGCGCCCGCAGTGTCTCGAGCAGTTCCGGGAGGATCTCCGACGGGAGCGGCGGTCCATGATGGAATAGCTGCTGGTTTGGAAGATAATTCGGGAGGTGCTCGCCGCCGTCGACGATCGTGAGCCGCTTCACGCACGCCGCCTTGCTGCGCAGGTGTGCAAGGCGCGCGCGCACGCCCTCGTCGTCCCACTCCTCCGTCTGGCGCCCGGTGAGGCGGCATGTGTCGAACGTGTCCGTGCCGCGGAGTCTGAGCTTGTAGTTCGCGAAGATGAAGATTCCGGCGAGGCTATTAAAGCGTTTGCTGATGAGTGCGAGGGTCTTGGGCGAGAGCGTGCGCCAGCGGTCGCCGTCCATTGCGAGCTGGACGATGAGGAGAAGGACCTCGGAGGAGAGGTCGGTGAGGCGGGCCATGGTTGAAAGGTCAATCGTCCGCTGTAACTGGTGTCACTGCCGGTGAGCGGTCGGTTTTATATCGTCAATCGAGAGCCCATTGTCATGGCGTAGCGCGCGCCATGTGATAACGCGAAAATGTACGCAGCCTTTGTCCCCTGTGGACATTGAATTGTGAAGGGTTGAGAACAACCACTTCACTACAATGGGGTGGGGTACTTTGAAGAGAAGGCCGTGTGCAAGTCCACCTTTCGTCCGAGATTCCTTGTCTTTCGAGGTCAGGCTAGGCGGGTCCAATATTATTGTTGAAGTAAACGCGCCAGAGGGCGGGGCAGCCCCGGGTCTCGGCAAGTGCCGTCGGAGTTCAAGCGCAACGCCGGGCAGCTGGGTCCTCCGTCTTCCGCTGATGCTTTTCCAGTCAATTTCAATCTGTTGCGACCTTGGCCAGAACGAAGAACTGCAGCTGAGCCTCCCCATGTGTACAGTATAGTGACAGACCATGTACTACTACATCTCCTTCCTCCGCCCGCCGCCCCTCCAAAGCCCGCTCACCGCGCCCATCACCATCACCCCGCAAGTCTCGAATGACCTCCGCACCGAGCCCTACCCCGACCCCATCGACATTTTCTACGCCTGGACGCTCCCGTCCGCCGCGCCCGTGACGAGACCCACAGATAAGGGTACCAGTCTTCACATTAAAGTCTAAGTATACTCGTAGACAAGAAATCATTGAACTACGGATCGAGAATAGTAGAACATGAGAAGTCGACCAAAAAATGTTACGAGTCATTGAGAATGCAAGCAAATAATATGTCGTCATCTTGTCCTCAATTTTCTACGTCCTGCACTAAAACTTTCACCACTGTTTGATAAGACCGACGATAACTGACACCCACCTGCGAGCTTTCTTTGCCACCGGCTTCGATACAGAGTCGGATACTGTCAAACACCGTTTGGACTGATGATGAGGAGGCGTGAGGACATCCAAAACAGCACCGAAGTCGTGAACAGCATTAAGCCAGGTAGTCACATCCTTGGGCTTCTGGGAGATGGCGAGGGCTTGGCCCCAGAAAGTGAGGCCTGCGAGGACAATAAGAAGACTGTTGAGTCCGGAGACATCAAATTGAGATCACTTCATGCCCTTGTCAGGCTGCAGCAGTTGGTCACCTTGAATGCGGGCCTCGGGCTGCAGAGACTTGTACCATAGCCCGAATTCTTGAGAGTAATCGACATCGTTTATCGGATATCCCTTGGCCCAACCTCTAGCATATTGAATAAATGTGCCGAGGATCTCCGGGCAATGGTAGGTCTCCAGCCTCGCAACTTCACGGGGCTGTAGAGAAAATTTAGTTAGAAAGGACTGCAGAAGATCAAAGTGTAGAGCCTACCTTGAAATCCCAAGCTTCATCATGCATGAAGAAAGCATTTACCAAAGCCTCGAAGTCTTTGCCGAAGTGAAGATTCAGCATATATAGATAACTCTCTCGATAGGCCTTCAGCCACTTCTGGCCCGGAATAAGGTGTTCACCACTGGTGAGCTCCGGAGGGACCCAGGTGACATGGTCCAACAAATGTTCAGAGGTGGACATCAAGGTGGACTCTGAATGTTTAGACCGAACGTCGGTGCTGGACATGGCACCAGATGTGGGGGGTGAACCGATCGAGGAATTCAAAGTGGAAGGCATAATGGAGGACGAGGCTGCTTGCATAGTTGAAGGCAGGGCTGTTGGGGTGATGGAAGGTGAATTTTCAGGTGAGGGAGCTGGGGAAGACTGTGTAGAACCAGTGGGCAAAGGCATGGGCATGAGCAGAGGCATCTGCGCAGGCATCGAGGTGGGAGAAGGTCCAGGCATCGAAGTTGGAGAGGGCACAGGGGTTCAAGTTGGGGAGGCCCCCGGGCTTGTATCTCCACTTGGGAAAACTTGATCCTTTGCTATAGGCTGATCGACGTCCATAGGTTGGTCTTGTCCGGAAGAGTTGCCGGCCGATGTTTGATGGTTTGCCATGACACCGAAGGTATCGGTGCTGCTGCTTCGAGTGATGGACAAGACGTTCTGATTGGCCATGTCAGCTTGAAAAAGTTGCAGATTCTGAGCAGTGATAGAGGGTCCCACTATGGTTGTTGTCGACGAGACCACAGAGGGATGGAGGATGATGCTAGGGACGTTGCCTCCAGAATTCTGGGTGCTCGTTCCCGAAGCACTTGTTCCCTCGTGGCATCTGTGCCAGAAGGATCCAAGATAATGGGACCCAACCAATGTGTCAGGTCTGAAGCAGCTATATAGTACTTTAAGTTAATAAAATGTCAGCAGAGAAAGTAGCAACAATTTCATACCAAGTAATAAAGCCCTGCCAAAATTTCTCAATGAATTTGAAGCTTGGTTGAAGCCTTGCCTGTTGTAGTGAGGCCACATCTCATCTACAACACCACGGGTATGGTTGGAGTGAACACTAAACAAGAGTGACATGAGCAACGAAAAGATTGAGCGTGGATATATAACATACCTTAAGACATTGACCTCATCTTGATCTGACACCTTCTCACACATCATGATGGACACAACTTGGCCATACCTATCTGCGATAATGTTGGCAATAGGTTGAAGGAACATAAAAGCAGAATTCAGCGACCTATAAGAGAATTAGACCAAACGTCAAGCTAGAACTCCTTATGACGATGACGTACCAGGCCTGATCCTCAATCGTGACAGGGTCCTCAACCTGCCGCTTGTAATCTGCCATGGCCTGGCAGTGGTGCTCCTCCACTAACGCCTTCATCCCCTCTCGAAATTCAGGAGATTCATTCTTGTAATATTGATGACTAGTGACCGAAGCCTTGAGGGCAATGTCGTGGCTTGCGATGTCTGGATTCAAACTGAGCTTGTGCATCTCTGCTTCAAAAGTGGGTCAGATACATTCTTCCCAGTGAAACTGGAAGTATGCATAAAGTTCTTGCTCCTTTTGGGGTGAGGTGATGTACTGACAGATCAGCGAGGTGAAGGCAGCTTGAGCACCAGCTGTGTCAGCACTGGAGCCAGACTGGGCCTCCAGCTTTTGCACATGATCCTGAAACCACCTGACGACTTTCTAGAGACAATGTTAGTGATCTTCGAGTCGAATATAACATGATTCTTACCATGCAAACTTGATTGAAAATGAGTTCCTTTTGCTTTCAGTCCTCCTCTGAGTCACCCTCGTGGTCACTCTCTTTATCAGCGTCAGAGAGAGTCGGGTTGGCAGGAAGGTCGTCAGGAAGCTGACCACTGAGAGCCAGCTTGTATGTGAATTTATTGATCAGGAGCTGGGCCACTTGATTGTAGAAGGGGGTAGCACAAGTGCAATCTTTCTCGACAGTTCAATATTCTGAGAAGTACGTCTCTAGGAGTTCTCCGCGGGGCCCTAGAGCCCAAGACCATTGGCCGAGAGGGTTCCCTGTGGGCTTACAAGGCATGGAGGACAGAGAGTAGCAAGAGCAACAGGAAAGATGAGAGTAAGGAGGGTATGCACACCGTGGAAAGGCTCTCATCTTGCTTGTGCTAGCAAAGCAAGCTTATATGACAGGTTGAGACCATCAAATTAATTGGCTAACAATTTGGAGCTAATTGTTTAGGATAGAGATCAACATGTCTCGAAGTAGAAGGACCTAGACTCAAATTTCTGAATACACTTTGGTACATACAGGTCAAATGGTAGATCCCTTTGCGATAATGCTGTTCAGCTTATTCAAACAATGTCAATACTCATCTTCTGCCTCTTCAATGGTGCCGAAGCTCAGGTGGTCGCACCGACCTGCCCTGTGCACCTGTCTTTCTGCATCCTTCCTAATGTTAATGCAAGTCAGAGAGAAAACCCTATGAGATCTGACTAACTTACCAGGTAAGATATATCCCTAGACGTCTTCCAATGAATACTGCCCATGCCTTCTGCTTGTTTTTCTTGCTTCTGGGGTTGATGGGTATTTCGCCAGGCCCAAAGATCAGAACCAGAGCTTGGCTATCACCTGCTTCCCGGGAGGAGAGACTAGTGGCGTTTTGAGCCTGGGAAGTTGTGCTCTGCATGGAGAATGACTTGTCGAAGTGTGGAGCCGGCCTTTCCCGTTGGAAGCCACCAAAATTGGCTGGCCTCGGGAATGTGTGCGCAAACAAAGAGAATGAACTGTGCCCAGAATCGGAGGGCTCATATGGGGGTCTCAACTTGTCGTAAGAAATTAACAGGTATAATGTGACCGAGGGAGGCACTTACGGATGCTCGTTGCTCTCATCCGATCCGTCGGCCTTACCTTTCCCTTTGCCTTGCACTGGCTCAGAATCAGGTGCAATGGGATCCTCATCGATGACCATGAGCTGATCGGCCACCTTAGCGGTAGTATAGGCAGCATAAGCTGCTTGATAATGTGAATACTCAGCCCACACAGCATCCTGCAACCCGCTCGTGTACCTCGTGATGAAACGTCTGAGAAGTATTTGTAAAACCTCGCTTATCAAGTTGCAAAAAAGACATACATATAATTGAAAACACCTGGCTGACGATCAGCAAATATCACATAGAACGACCTTGGCTCATCTGAGGAAAGATAGTCAGCTCGTATTCCATGGCAAGATTCAAAAGCGTTGCCTGTGTCCAATTTGTCCGATGGCAATGGGGGCCGCTTTTTGTCCATCTGATTGTAGGTTGCTGGTTCTCTGTCAGCAGGCTGTTCCTCTTGCGGATGGGTGTGATCACCACCTCTCGGCTGTGCTTCAGGTGGATCTGTACGAGAGAGGTCAGCTGGAGAGGGGTCGGCTGGAGAAGGGTCAGCTGGAGAGAGATTGGCTTGCTGAGAGTGCACTGGCTTGAAGCTCAGCCATATAGACCCAAAATGGTTGGAGAGCTTGTTGATCTCCTCCGTATCTATGTCAATTTCGAGATGAACCATGGTTGCTCGGAAGTGTTGGTGTTGGAATATTGATGAAAGTTGAGCCTGGATTTATACAACTGGAAATTAGAAGGAGATGGAGAGATGAATAGGATTTGTCAATGATGAGAATCAAGACATACCGTAACTTCACGTCAAAACATCCAAGTACCATACCTCTGAAAGTCAACTTTGAAGCATGGTCCTCCTGTGTGGTGAGATATCAGATCAGTGCATGATTGGACTGTGTAAACAATGCACGAAGCCACAGGTGTGCAGTTCTTAGCTTCTTTGCATCTAGAGCTCGTTACATCTTAGGGCCAAGAGCTTGCAGGCATGTGAACGTTCAGAGCTATGCTGACATCCGCTGTGTTGTTCATGAGCATCAGTAACAAAAGAGAATGACAATGGCAATGGACTCATCGTTAATTTGGGAGGCTACATTATTCATCGTCTTTTACAGCAACATCAGGCCAAAAGGCTGATGAGATGCACATCGCCTCCCTCAATCTTTGCATAGTGTTGATATAGTGCCGTCCGAGTCACAGTGATGTTAGCAATTGGGCAAACGTGATCGGGTCAAGTGGCATGCTGTTGGTACCGTCCCAAGTCAATAAACAGCCAGAATATAGATACTTACTGGATGATGAAAATGATGACCGGACTTCGAAAGGTCATAGAAAGGATGCCAGACAACTTGTGCCACATCTGGCTTGTCGTAGTATGCTTCAAGGGATTGCTGTGTTGCTGAGTTCCTGACCGAGTTTACATTAAAGCTGAGTTCATGCCACATTTGAAGCCAAATTTGTAGTGATCCTCAAAGCCGAGTTTGTGGCGATTAAGACTGGCAAATTTTGAGGGCAATGAGTGTGTTCAAAGCATATGCATGATGCACAGATGATGCACTGCAATGCTTCGATGCTTCGATGCTTCGAAGGACAGTTGAGTCTCCGTGCGACATCATACAACAAGTGCTGCAAATTGCCGACTTGAATGCGACACGATCCGTGAATGGCAAGATGTACTTACAGGCTAATCTCAGTGTGATCTTCAAAGCAGGCACATTTGAGAGTGGTAACAGGTGAGCACGTTCAAAGTGCCGATTGCTGAGATGGGAGAATCATTCTGCTTTGACAGGTGAGCCGCGAGCCTTCGATCCAGAGAATACATGATGTGATCAATGTCGGATGTCCGAGCTGTCATACATCTGGGGCACATTGATTTTCTTTAGATATGCTCAGTTATTGTCGTTGGTTCAAATTGAGTGGCACTTTTGTTCTGCAAATTTCTATCTGACCAAGACTCGTGCTGGGAGCCGGTGGTCTTAGCCTGAGCACAAAGTGGCCACAAGATGGCCACCACAACAGAAGTACAATAGTGATCTGCAGGGGCCATGTGGCAGTCTACAGCAGGATTTGCCCCTCAAAGCGACAGACAGCTTATTGTTCCTCGCGTCTTATAAGATGTCTGCCCGTGCAGACCTCATTACACTTGAAGTACCTGCAACACCCACCCTTCTCCCTGATATGTCCATTTGCTATTTGATTTCCTGTCCTGCTTCTGCAGTTGCCTGGTTCTGGATGCCCACAAGGTGCTGGCCGAGGTGCTGTAGATCAAGTAGTCGACTCTTGATCTCTTGATCTCTTGTGCTTCGGTTCTGGATGCCTCACAAGGTGCTTGTCACGGATTGCTCCATTTCTCTCTGCCTTCTTCTCTGCCATCAAGGCATCACGTCGGTCATGTGCTCCAGCTGCCCCATCACATGTTCACTTCCCCACATGACCTGGGGCCATCCTTCACCCATGCCCTTGTTCCCCTTTGGGACATCCTATTGTTCTCCACTCCATTGTTCTCCATTTGGCCACCATTGTTCTCACTCTATTGTTCGACCCATTATGGTGTCCATTGTTCTTTTCCCATTGTCGTCCCAGTACTTATAGGCTCCCTGTCGCTCGCCTATTTCCCTAGATTGTCCATTTCGTCTGTACCGTACTGTACCTCCAATACAGGTCACTGCGCTGCTTGTCGCTTTCTGCTCTCTCGCTCCCATCTGTTACGAGACGCCCTGGGAAAGCGGCTCGTAAGCTAGAACTGTATATATACCGTGTGCCAGATGTCAAGCCAGACTTGACATTGCGCCCTTTTAGCGTAAAGGTTCTGATGCACGGCACACTGCATTAGGTAATTCCTAACATAATGTCAAGTCTTAGTGGTTGAGAGTTCAACTCCCGGTCAAGCCAGTAACAATTTCGATAATTGAGAATTTGTGGCGATGACTTGAGGTCAATGACAGGATCATTTGATGTCTGGCATGACTCATCGCATTTCTCATAGGAGATTACTTGCGACCGGGTACTCTTGGAACTTCTCAAAAACCATCAAGGTTAAGCCGGAAACGGTAACCCTTGGGGCCAAGGTGTGATATACCTTCCACATGAGGTCATGTGTCCTAAAAGAGGGGATAGTGTTACGAGACGCCCTGGGAAAGCGGCTCGTAAGCTAGAACTGTATATATACCGTGTGCCAGATGTCAAGCCAGACTTGACATTGCGCCCTTTTAGCGTAAAGGTTCTGATGCACGGCACACTGCATTAGGTAATTCCTAACAGATCCTGTGCGATGCTGGTATGTGCGTGGAGGTGGCTGCTGGTGCGCAGAGTGGGTTGCCATGTGCGCAGGCTCGTAGTAGCGGGGCCGATCGAGTGCGTGCACATGGTATTCGACCTGCATGCTGCTGGGTGCCAGTCGATGTGCGCAGCATGCACGGGGTGCATGCGGGTACGGTGCTGAAGCAGGCATGGGTACCGGGGTGAGGGCATGGGTGCGCGGGCTCGGTGCGCGTTTCCTCGATGACAAAGACGCAGGATCACTTGCGTGACGCTAGGGAATAACGGGCGGGCGGGGTTGTCAGGTGTGACGCAGGAAGAGGCGGAGCTGTCAAGGTGAGCGTCGTGATGTTCGCGTGGGCGGGCATGCCGGCTGTGCAGTCTAGGAGGCAGCCGCCGCCGGTAATGGTCTGCAGGTGGGGGAAGCCGCGCAGGAAGATATCGCGGGTGTGCGGATCGATGATCATGCTGGCGTCGCCGTCGAAGGAAATCCTGCGAAGCTTTTTGCACGATTCCATGAGATCGGGGCATATATAATCTTGGTGGCATTCTCGCATAGGATGGCAGACCATGGCATGAGAGAGTCGGTTGATCCTAGACAGGATCTCAAGGTTAGATGGAGAACGGATGATTCCGGCCAAAGCATCCCAGAAGACGAATTACCCCACGACGAAGGGGTCACTCGGGTGAAAGGACAATATCAAATGGCGGACTCGAGAACTAAGGCTGGCAGCCCCATTCGACAACGCTTGGGCTGTCGCCCGAATTCTGGACACTTGCTTGTGATTCTCGATGAAGATGAATCGATAAAGGAGGGGAAGGGCAACGTTGTACCATGATCTACAGGTGAGCATCATGGAGTACTTGGTGTGCAATGTTAGTTTCACTGTAGCCCGTGAGAGGTGAAGGGTCAAGAGCATCGATATTCCCGATTCCAATGGATCGAGGATCTCTGTATCCATGAGGCCTGGGATGAAGACGGCCTCTTCGAATATTTGTGACAACAATTCCGCCAGAAAGTTGAGGTTGGGTCGGTCGCGAGGCGGCGTCGCTCGAAATGACCATAACTCCACCCGGGAATGGACCACAGAAATTTCTTCAAAATGAAACATGTTTATGCTGATAGACAGCCAGGGCCGTAGGAGTGAATGTTACTTTATGGAAGACGATTACTGGACGTCTTCGCAGAGCAATGGGCAGAGCTTCAAGTACTGTATCTGTCTGTCGTCCGATTCTTTGGTATTCCAGCGAGGCTTCACATGAATGCGCAAATAAGTTAGTAGAGAGACGTCCAATAAACGCATGAGTACTACACCTTATGTTCTGTTCTTTGCAAGCTTTTGATATGCAGGAGCTTGGTGGATGACGGTACTGGTAGTCTCCCAGAGGCAGAGTAGATACTTGACTCAACCATCGTGCCTCAGGATCGTCGTATCTGACGGTACTGGGGCACAACGAGTGCGCCTCGCGTTCTACACGTATACCGGCGAGCCCCGAGCCGGATGTTCGGAACAGATCAACCTCAGATTCGACGTCAACCTCGGTTCCTCCAAGACGGAAAACATACACATGCGACATGGTTCTAGACGTAAGTGATATTGTACACAACATATTAAATCGATCCCTTTCTTCGACTTGCTCAACGGCAGGACTTGTGCTCAGCATGCTCGCCTGATGGCGCATTTCGAGTTACTGATCATGGTCTCTGCAGGTGGGTGACATGAAGTCTTTCGAGACGTAACACCAGATCTCCCCATCCAAGCACGCTCTCGACGAACACGATTCAGCCAAGCATCCCAACTGATGATAGAAAAAGGAACGCAGAATGTCAGTACGTCGGTGTCGAAGGAGATAGAGCGCCTCCTGTTCCAAGCATGGGACATGACACTAAGTACGCTGGTACTCACAAATCACAAATTTCACGCGCTTGCGTCGGACCCCACTGTAACTGCAACCTGATTGCTGCGGTTGGTGTATGACATAGGTGCAGGAGACATAGACAAGAAAAGATTGAATAGAAGGGTTGGCATCATTGCTGCACCGCCAAGAGTAAATCGCGTCCTTGATAGTCCTTCAGCCGTACCCGTCGCATCACAAGAGGCGAGGAGTCGAGGATCGCGCGCGACATCGACATCGTCGCTCGTGAATGAATGGTAAAAATGAAGAGGGATGGGTGAAGATGGATGGGATGGGATGGGATGGGAGATAGAAGGCAAGGCGACGACGAGGCGAGGCAAAAGCCAACACATGCATGGACAATAGCGCGGGTGTGGCCGAGACAGTTACGTAAGGCGTTCGCACGCTCACGGGATCGCGTCGTGGCATTGGCCAGCGCTTGCGTGTGCGTCTCGCTCAGGTCTCGCTGGTTGATTACTGGCCCATTTCGATCGTAGGCTCATATCAGAAGTCACAGAGACCCATGAGCCTTAGGGTTTTCTGGTGCGTAGAATCTTATTTTATTATTTGGATTTATGACATGTTTGTCACATCCAACATTGATGAGCCTAACGGTAGAGCCTACGATTAAAATGGTACAGTATTGTGCTGCTTCCTGGTCTTTCGCGGTGCTTGTCAAGGGTTCAGCCGCAGGCAAGATGCGTGTCGCGTTCCGCCTTCGTTTGATTCTGGTCTAAGTAGGTCTGGTCCTTGCGGTGCGTCAGTTGGGGTCTGCACGGCCGACTCGACCTCTGCGTCGCAGGATCGACGTGCCCGACTGGCTAGCCAGCTGCCATAGATCGTGTCGCTCTGCGCAGCAAGTAAGTGGCGCTCGTGAGCTCGCGCCCGGCCAGAATATATTCTTGCCAGCCATCGTCTCAGCGCCTCTTTCCGTCCGCCAGTGACGCGTCCTTCCGCAACGCGAATGCAAGCGCGCCAATCGGCGAACACGCACTCTTTGCAGCCATCAGACCCGTGCCACGAGGTCGGGCGGTATGTCCTACCGAACAGCTAACGGCGCCTCGTGCTATACAAGGAATGCCACGAGTCTCGCGCTCCCACTCGCAAAGCCGCCGCCAAGTTCCGCGTGTTGCACGCGCCTCGAACGTGCAGCAGGACGCGCGACACGACGGCGAGCTGCTCGCCATTTCAGTGCTCCACTCTTGACGGCACTGGCGCGCGTCCCCACGCACACAATAGNGAACGGAGTCCTACCGCGCCATAGCTCGAAAGACTCGCGCCGCTGACGTTGCCGGTGGGTCGTCTGGTCGCTCCGGAATCAGCGCAGCCCCTCACCGCGCCTTCTCCCTTCTCCAGCCTGCCCTTCTTCCGCCCGAGTCCCACGGGTCGGCGGTGCCGGGCAACCCGGAGCTGGTGCTCAACCAGGCANCGGGCCATCCGCTCGTCGACCCGCATTGCCACGATGGGGTGGACGCGAGATAAAAAAGTGCGGTGGCCAGACGGACCATGCATTGTGGCGGAGATATGCTGGGGGTAGAGACAATCACCTTCCGCATGGCGCTCATGATGATTGATGGCAAGAGGTAGGTGAGACTCGTTGGATGGTGAGAAGAGAGGGAGATCGAGCGCATGTAATATGGGGAATATTTTCCATGCTGGGAGCAGCAATGCGCGGAGGCACGGGAGAGCGGGCTGGTGGATCCATGTTCATCGCGAAAATGGTCGGATCGTGTGGGGCCGACGAAGATTTTCGCAAAAGTGACGAATGACTGGCCTTACTCGAGTCAGTGGGTTCTCCTCACCCAATGACAGGGAAAGAAGACACCGACGGGGCTTTGTTTGGTGTATGGGAGCAGAAGGTAATCCGCTACTACTGTATGCGGTTCTGGGATGTCTATGGCCGTCTACCCACAATTCCGGTGCTAGAACCATCAACATTGCGCTGCTATGTGGCTGCAGCATAGTTCAGCGTTGTAACGTCCCGAGTGGGCTATTGGTTAGACAGTGCATGTACCGCGTAGATAAGCGCGGAGGAAAATGAGACCGAACTCGAATGAGCAGCGTAGGCGGGTATTCTCCTGTTTGACCGCGAAGACAGCTTTTACAGTTCATAATGTCATTGCTCAAGCAGACAGCCAACGCATCTCTCAATATCCCTCCCGGATTCGTTGGAGCTGTCCGGTATATTAGCTTGTCAAGAAGCTGAATCACATACCAGTGCTTTCTCTTGCGCGTCCCAACACACGATCTCAACCTCCGCACCATCAAGTACAGCCCTCCGGCTTTCGTCGCCATGCAAGTCAACATACACGACCCCGCAGCTCGGGAGCTGAAGAAGATCCCATACGCTCGACGACGCATGGCGGCGCTACTAGAACGGGAGTTATCAGACCGATGTATCTTCCCGAAACGAAGCGAACCGATCACACCCACCTCTTTCATCTTGCACCGCACACCAGGATACCGAGACTCCACGCGCCCGACGTCGAAGTCCGCGCTCGGCTCAGGGTCTGAGATATTGTCATCATCGCCCCGAGAGGAAGTGGTTGGCGCATCGTCGTTGTACGCAGGATGCATTGGCGCCTTGTCGTACTCCATGGAAGGGTCCGACGCTGGCACGGCTCTTGGTGGAGGGCGATAGAGCACCACCCGCGGCTTCTTCGCCGTCGCCTCGCCTTCCGCATCGCCAACGCCCGACTTTTCGGGCGCGCCGCGAGCCGGACCACGCAGCAGCAGAGGTACGCGGAACTTGCCTGAACTCTTGATTCCGGTCTTCTTCGCTGTTTTTCCAGCTCTATCAGCAGCGGAACGAGGCTGAAGAGTAGACCAGGCCTCGTCCTGTTCCGGGGCCAAGGACGGATGCGCGTAGGCACTGCGCGAAATAGGAGCATTTGGTTTCGACGCGGGGACGGGAGGTGGAGACGAAGGCGACGGCGACGGTGTGGGTGAAGGCCAGCGGCGCTTGGGAAGACGTGGCTGCGAATGGTTGGCGGCGTAAACGGGTTCCGTTTGGGACATCGCGATGTGCGGATTGGACCTCAGCGCATGGACTGGCAAATCCCGCGAGGCACGACCAGCAGGTGTAGAACCTCTCGCTTGTGGGAGACAAGGGTTTGAATACACTGAAGTAAATCGTTAGCCTGTGCCATAATCATATCTCTGCCAGCTTACCTGCCGGATGAATATGGCTTTGGTGATCGCCGAAGTCAAGGCCGGATGAGATATCATCTTCAAGAGTGTCCACATAAGGGGGCGGCGGCGCTACAGCTGTTGCAGTGGTTGCATGGTTCGAAACTCGATCTATAGCATGCCAATGTCAACGAAGGTTAATGTCTAAAGAGTAGCAGCAAATTGTATACCAGGTTCAACGCTGCGACGGTAGGGACCAAAACGGGCGTCTTGATCACGTCTTCGCCGGGGAGAAGGGTTGCGAGGCATGGCATGTTGACTTCGATGCGGATGGATATATGCCGAGTTCGGCCGTGAATGCGCAGACTGAGCGAAAACCGAGAGCTGAGCGGGTGGAGACGAAAAGGATTTGAAAACCGGGAACGACTCGCGCTGCCGCTGTCGCTGAGAGACGGGTGTGGTGTGCTCTAGACGCGTAGCAGGAGAATGGAAACGCGGCTGCGAACGGGGAGGAGCTAGAGGGAGACCATGTGGAACAGCACGAGCAACAGGGGACAGACTGCGAGCAGGAGAGATCAAGAGAGAACCATCGGCGAGTCCAGGCGCATCATTAGCAGAGACACGAGCATCAGAGAGTCTTCCAGTAGAAGTCAAAGCATTATGAGACTGAGCAGAAGATCCAGCAAAGGCGCGTCGAGAGTCGGCGTAAGCAGCGAAATCAGTGAAGTTCGGCCTGTGTGAAGGCGGTGGCGACGAGTAGAATGCGGGTGCTGGATCAGGAATTGACACAAAGCCGCTGTCAATAGGAGCACAAAAGCGATCTGAGCGCGAACTGGCATCGAACATGGATGTATGCGG
Organism: Hericium alpestre; assembly: GCA_004681135.1. Taxonomy (NCBI): domain Eukaryota; kingdom Fungi; phylum Basidiomycota; class Agaricomycetes; order Russulales; family Hericiaceae; genus Hericium; species Hericium alpestre. The sequence goes on along the minus strand of SFCI01000154.1, from coordinate 13,462 downwards.
TTTTGGAGGTCGTATATGCGTTGTAGGTAGGTCAGGCAGAGCCAGCTGTTGGTCGATGGAAGCAATATTGGAGCGTACTGATGGAGAGACACCATGATCAGAGACAGCAGATGGAGCAGATGAAAGATTGACAGAAGGTGAGGCATGGCCATCTGGAATGAGAGACGGATAATGGTTCACCGGCGCATCTCGTTTACGAGGAGCAAGTAGATTCTCTTTGGGCCGAGCAGAAGGTTTCTGTCCAGGACGAGGAGGCAGACCAGGCCTCAGCCCTTTGCCATCCGGCGCCGGAAGTGCCTCAGCCTGCTTCTTCAAAAAGTCCACGATACGGCCTTGAGGTTTCTTCTTCGGTTTCCCGGTGCCCTTGACAGGCTGTTTAGTACCCATCATGACAGGCTCAGGCCGAGAGGCAGCATTCGCTTTGGCGATAGACCATGGATTCGGCTTGTACACGGCTTCGTCCTGCCGACCCGCGATGTCGAGCGAAGCAAGCAGCTTCGCATCCTCGGAGACCTTAGTCTGAGATGAAGCAGGAAGCTGATTGTCGTCTGAATCAGAGCCGTCTTCGTCGTGAAAGGCCCAAGAACGAAGATTGTATGACCACTCGGAGCTCGAGCTCTTGGGATTAGATTTGGTAGCGACGGCAGCAGGCATCACAGATCTCGGCGCCGGTCATCAGAGCGTTTTTGTTTCCGAATGTAAGTATATGCCAACGTCGTTAGTTCAGAGAAGGAGGAATGAGAGGACTGGGGCTGCGTTGAGTCTGTTGAGATGATGGGAGAGAGAAGGCAAGAGAAAGGGCACGGCGTGTCGTTCGCCGACGCCGCGAGCGCTTGCTACGTAGGTCTCGACATTACCATCGACTCTCAACTCTGGTGCAAAATTCTGAAGAATATAACAAATGCCATGACTACGTTACACTTCTCAGAAACCATTCAATATTTCCTGATCTAACTTAAACCCGTATAGTGAAGCGGCATTCTCCAGATAACTAAGATTCTAAAAATTCGCCCACCACATGCATATATTTCTCTCTCTCCTCGAGATGAGGACAATGACTCGACTTCATGAACTTCACCCATCTGGAGCCCTTGATGCCGTGTAGGAAAGGGGCCTGTACTTCATCAGTCATGAAGTCGTCTTTGCCGTTGATGATGAGAGTTGGCACGGTGATAAGATGGAGCCGGTCTGTGATATCCCAGTCATTCTGGAGGTAAACATTGCTACAAAGAATGGTTCAGAATGAGTGGTGCGCGGGTTATAGATGGGTGACTGACACATGTGTGTTTACGCAACCTCCGCCGTTCTTATCGTTATTCACAGCGACTGAGGCTAAGAGCTCTTGGGGTGGAGGGTCCATGGTGCAAAAGTGGGCTTTTAAATATATCTTCATCGCGTGATTGTAATCCTTTGCCCTTACATGGGCTCCTGAGTCCTCATGCTTGAGAATAGGGCGATGAACATCCTCTGGCAACTGAAGCATCAGCCTTCTCCTCGCCCGAGTCCTAATTTTGGAGTTCGCGAGGCTGTTTGAGAGGATGAGATGTCTGAGGCCCTCCGGCTGACGCCGCACGACGTATTCGGACGCGACCACGCCGCCCCACGAATGGCCGAGGAGATCGAAGATTTTGATCTTCAGGTAGGCCAGGATGTTTTCGAGCTCGGCGACGAAAAGCTCGACGGACCAGAACTCTGGAGATTTCAAAGGAAGATGTGTGGACTTTCCACAGCCGATCTGGTCGTAGAATACTACTGGGCGGGCGGGAGTACTGGAGGCGAGATCGGCGATACTAGCCATGTAATTGTGACCCATGCCGGGACCGCCGTGGAGAACGATGAGAGGAGGACGGGTCGCCGAGGACAGGTCGCCGACGAGCTTGTACCACGTCTGGTAGGTCTCGCCTTGATAGGTAAATGGGATGGTGGATTCTGTCACTTGAACGGTGGACATGGCCACGGGATAGAAGAGGTCTGCGGAAGCTCAGGCGAAAGAACAAAATGGAGCAAGAGGGTGATTGGTAGAACGCACATTCAGGGAGATTCAGTGAGGGTATATCAGGTCTATGTGGGCAATTCGTGTCAGGTAGTATCCAACGGACGAATAGACTGCAAGGCGTACCTTGCAGAATTTCAATTATTTGTTATCTTGAAGAGCAACACGCCGCTTTTGCCTTGTACACGCTATCGGTCCACCTGGTCATAAATGCCGATTAAGAAAGCAGGAAGGCGGGTCGACTACTGCGCCGGGTTTCCTATGTGGTATGAAGATGGCTTAGTGACGACAATTATCTTCTACTTGATTTCAACGACGATTAGCGATGTTCAACATGCAAGCAGTACTTACTCCTGGAACCAAGTGGTTAACGGTACGACCAACAGGAGGACAGCCAGCTTGTTGACATCGTACTGCTTGACACATATTAAGGCGTCTGCGTGAGCATCCAAGACCTTCTGCCAGTATTACTTATACATACAATCGTGGATAGGTACAAGATGGCTGTGCAGAGTGCATAAGTAGGGAGTCTCCCGCGCCCTTGCCACGCACGTCGAAGTCACCGAGCGACAGTGAGGTATATTCTGACCCTTCAATTCTGACATTGTTTGCGAGGACGTCCACCTGGTCATGGACCACGTCTCTTGTAAATAATGAGTCAACTTGTATTACTCATCTTCTTCGTGGTACAGTGCCTTGCATATCAGTCTGCAGTTGACACGTCGAGAAATCTGTTTGTAGTCGCCAAACAGTCACACCATGTCACATGTCAATTGGCGACTGCTCTGACCATCAACTCTGCGCCTCGCCGTCTTCAACAGTGGGCATTAACTTTTTGTAGGTCTCCAACCTAATTGACTAGAATAGCTGAAAATCCATGAGGACCTTGCCCGATCGCAGATCTCTCTACAAGCTGTGCACAGCTTCGAAGCTTGCACCAGATTGAGGCCGAGTTTCACGACGCATGCTACTTCGTCGCCTGCGACAGTGCCCAGACCGCCGATGTGCTCCTATTGAAAAGAGTTTGGGATCTTCACAGATGGGCGCGGTCTCTCTGGAATCGAATATACTTGCCTTCATTCGCAGCGCCAAGTGCATCGCATGTTTTGATAACTTTGAGATGCCCTGGGATGCGCAGATGCGCCTCGAGAAGCTGCTCGTGAAGATCACATCCGTTCGGACTGCCACGGTGCTTGTGACAATGCGCCGCACCGAGCGCACCACAAAGACACTCTGGGAGGCACGCATCTAAGCCGGAACAGCCATAGCTCTCGCGCTGGTGCATCAGAGCTCGTGCTCGCTGCGGTGCATGAGAATTCCGCGCATACCGACATGTTCTTGCAGGACGACCATAACCCCCACGAGCTACATCTACGTAGATCTACACCCCAATAGACTCGCTATAGCTATGTTGGAGGATAGATGTTGAGTGCATGTCTGAGGTGCATCTTTGACGGGGAGCAGGGGCATTGTATCTCGGTGGAGGGCACTGGGGCAGTGGACACAGCATACAGGTGCCAGTTGGGCTGTGGCCGTTCGAACTCGAATGTCTGTATACGAGCCTTGTATGTAGATGGTCTATCTGTTTATTCTACAAGACGTATGAAGTGAACTCGCTTGGAACTCGCAAACAGGATCCAGAGCGCTAAAATGTCACGCTTTGGTCAGACCAAACAAAGATCTCGACGCGTCGACTGCAGACTGATATGCAAGGCACTGTACCTCACTGTCGCTCGGTGACTTCGACGTGCGTGGCAAGGGCGCGGGAGACTCCCTACTTATACACTCTGCACAGCCATCTTGTACCTATCCACGATTGTATGTGTAAGTAATACTGGCAGAAGGTCTTGGATGCTCACGCAGACGCCTTGATATGTGTCAAGCAGTACGATGTCAACAAGCTGGCTGTCCTCCTGTTGGTCGTACCGTTAACCACTTGGTTCCAGGAGTAAGTACTGCTTGCATGTTGAACATCGCTAATCGTCGTTGAAATCAAGTAGAAGATAATTGTCGTCACTAAGCCATCTTCATACCACATAGGAAACCCGGCGCAGTAGTCGACCCGCCTTCCTGCTTTCTTAATCGGCATTTATGACCAGGTGGACCGATAGCGTGTACAAGGCAAAAGCGGCGTGTTGCTCTTCAAGATAACAAATAATTGAGATTCTGCAAGGTACGCCTTGCAGTCTATTCGTCCGTTGGATACTACCTGACACGAATTGCCCACATAGACCTGATATACCCTCACTGAATCTCCCTGAATGTGCGTTCTACCAATCACCCTCTTGCTCCATTTTGTTCTTTCGCCTGAGCTTCCGCAGACCTCTTCTATCCCTGCTTCATTCACCGGCGTATTAGCAGTACGTGAAGCAGTTGGAGATAATGAGCTTGAAGTCATCGCCGAAGCGGTCCGAGTTCGGAGCTTCGCCATTCTCAGGCTTCGTTCTCATTGTCGTTGTGGCGAATGACAGGTACCGACTGCGATGCCCGCCGCACCGCCTTCTTCCGCGTGGGCGCTGGAGACGGCCGAGGTAGAGGAGTCGCAGGCTTCCTGACGACAGGCGCAGGTTTCGGCTAATCAATAGACATGAGCTCGCAACGATCGAAGTAGATAGGCAAACATACCTCTTCAGTGGAGGCATATGCTTGATCTCCTTGTCAAAAACCTCCTCGACACGCTTTTCCTGCTGCATTACAACTTTTTGCGAACCTGGGCGATACGAGAGAGGGGGCGAGGCCAACAGCACCGGTGCGTGAACGCTGCGCAACGACTGAGGTCAGTAAATCACGATTTCGAACGACAAACGGATACTCACCGAGCGCCGTCTGCCCGCTTTCCCGTAATGTCCTCACGAAGACATGCGAAGCAAAGCCATATAAAAATGCTCCAGCAATGGGATGCTGAAAGCAGTCTCGCGTGGGGTACGAACAATGGGCGAAGCGCGAGAGCCGGGATGGGGAGATATGCAGCAGATCCAGACGCCGTGCGAGCTGGCAATGAGCGGTCGTCGTCAGACATCACGACGGCGCCTCCGTCTTAACAGTATGGAAGGCACCGCGGCAGGCGAGACCCACAAGACAAAGCCCCACGACGAGTACCGTCGGGAGCGTGCGACAGGAAGGTGTCCGATGGACAGGCATCGTCAAACTGGACGATAACGCCTCTGGGCACGACGCCGACGCCGGGAACAATGTAGCATCGCGGACATGATTTGAAAGCACAGCGGCCGCGTCCTCACACAAGCTCGACGATGACACCCTCATCCTGGCGATACGGCAAGGAGAATCCGATGTGCGAGATGTTCGAGGGAGGACGCAGCGCCACGGCAAGGCGGTCCGAAGTGGAAACGCCGTCGTCTAACTTGACGATGACGCCTTTGACCGCAGACAGTACGAGGGGATCGTGGCCAGGTGATGGAGCGCGGGAGGGCGAGGGCAATGCAACCGCATAGCCAAAGGTGCTGATACCGGGCCTCGTACTTGACGATGACGCCCTTCGTCATCGCGCCGTCGGGATGGCGGTCTAAAAGCATACATACATGTTCGAATCCCGGCGCCGCGAGCGTATCTGTCGCAACTGGTAAGTTGGTGCTCGATCTGAGCCATTACGCGTACTCACCCATCTCCGTCAGGTATCAAACTTGACGATGACGCCGGGCGTCATCGCGTCCAATGCTACCCATGGATCCAGACCCCGACCGCCTGCCAATGCCACGAGGTCGCCGCCTCGAGGCCTTCCGAAGCCCTCACCGATGCGGGGAAGACGAGCGCTGTTCCCTAGAGCCGGACGGCAAAGCGAGACACCCCCATAACTTGACGATGACNTCCCTGGCGTATCGCACAAACGCCGTCGAGGGGAGACANCCAGGATGGCAGAGCGCGACGGGCGTCGCGAGACGCATGTCTTCGCAGCAGTGAGTAAGTATACAATCAACCTGAAATCCACGCCGTACTCACCGAACGCTAGCCACCACGTACTTGACGATGACGCCCTTCGGGCATCATCGCAGGTGCACACTGATCGTGGCAGAGGCAATGTGATGTGAAACGTGGGGCGTGGCGAATGTCGAGAAGGCGCTGGCAGGCAGAACGGGAGGTAAAGACACATTTACATGTCGAGTGGCTTCCGACTCACCTCCCCGTGCAAAGGACATCGTCGCGAAACACGCGCTGGGCGCATGCACCCAAGGACGTCGGCGGGCCGCGTGTCGATAATTGTCATCGACCATCCCTCGAGCAGCAAATGCCGCTCGCAGCGGGGCATCAAGATCTGGAAAATAATGCGATGAAAATCGCTGCACCCAGATCCCCGTAAGCCTCAATGTCCCTCGGCTAATGCTAGTACAAAATACTCACCGCGCGACACCCAACGCTTTGCAGAAACTCCCCAGCATGAAGCTGGAATCCGCGAGGCGACAATGCGTGCCGGGCTTCGCCCGGCTCCAGCGCACGTACCGTCGACGTTGGGTGGAGACCCGCCGACACTCACAACGAATACTTGTACTACGCGCATGGGCCGCTCGGCGTGGGCCATTGGACCTTCAGGAAAACGTGAAAAAAGATACGTTTTCTGAGAGCATCGTGAGTATCGATTTGGATCGGTTAATATCATCTTGAAGTACTCACCAGACAACATAGATTGGTGCAAGCATGCCAGAGTCGCAAGCAAGAGGCCTCAGCCGGGCGTAGCCCGGCTGCGACGCCCCGAGCGCCGTCGGAGAGTGTCGACGGAAACCCATCGATGCCAACTCCGAAAACTTGTCCTACGAGCACGCAGGCGCTCGGCGCGGGCCATTGAACCTTGGGAAAATGACGACAAAATGCANATCTCTGAGGGCCTAGGTCAGTGCTGATTTGGATCGACCAATATCGCCTGAAAATACTCACCATGGAACGACGCAGGGATGCCAAAANAAAGACAAGAAGCATCAGCAAGGCAATGCCTGCTTGCAATGCCCGAGCACCGTCAGCATCGACGGAGATCCGTCGACGCTGACTCCGAGTGCTTGTCCTACGAACACACCAGCCGCTCGGCGCGGGCCTTTGGAACTTGGAAAAAGGAGACGAAAAAGCNGGTTTCTAAAGATCTGGTGAGTACCAATCTCGATCGGCTGATTTCACTGNAAGGTACTCACCAGATTACATACAGGACTTCGTAGGACAGCTCAGCGACGCCCAAATAGCAATCGGCGCGTACGTGGCCTTGCCTGTGCCCGCCTCGCGCATGCACTGTCTGCCTCCACGGAGATCATCGACACTGACTCCAAAAATGCNTGNNNCGNGNGCGNGTGCACAGTGTCCTGAATTAGAGNGAGGAAANGGCCANGATGAGGTATCTTTCGGATGCTCGGGTAAGTTTCGATGATGTTTCGATAATGTCACTCCGAATTACTCACCGGTATCGTTGTCATCTCTCGCAGAATACCTCAATTCCGTACAGAAACAATCTCGGCAAACCAGCAGAGTACACCGCGTCGCCCGGATCCTGCGCCTTGACTCCGACTACGAGCGCGGCCAAATGTAGGGATTCTGGCGCGAAAGAAGGTCGCGATGGCGATCTACGTAGCAAACAAAGTGAGTATCTTGCAAACCAAAATGGACTGATGATACACACAGCAGGAACACCAGAGATGGGGCTGCGCTGTGCGCGATGTGCCCAAGACGGTGATTAGCTACAGTACCCCCAACCAGTGATCCATCGTAACGCACGAGGTTTTATCCTCGTCACCGTCCAGCCCGCGTTCCTGCTCATCAGATGTCGGCAATCCCCTTGCCGCTCGCTGCGAGACCGACTCCAATGGGAGCTCGTCGACAGCGCGAGCGGCTGGAGATTGACGGAATCGACTGCAGGGCAAACAGGGCTTTGCGACGAGCGTGGCGGGACGTGAAGGCGTGGTCGCCTTGCGAACTGTGACCAGAAAAGGTACGACATCAAAATAAGAATGAGACAAAGAGTGGGACTAGCACATACCAAGGCCCGGTGCGGGCATTCAAGAAGGCCGCGAACATGGACATCAACGGGGGAAATATCATGGACAAGAAAATACAATGATCCACGCGGGCGCGAACAGATGTCCGCAGGTCTTATGTACCGCACGAAGGGACAACCCTTCCTCCGTGTTCCTTACTCCGAATCTTCCACGTCACGGTGCGGATATTCTTGTGCCCCCCCTTACGTCTCCGGTGCAAGGGTATCTCCGGTTGTTGTGCTATTAGGCAATGACAGATTCCCAGACATAACAAGGAATATTAAGCATGAATTTAAAACCTGCGATGATTCTAAGCTAAGGGATGATCGGCCTCTACCCAACGATCAGTCTTCGTCGCATGGATGTGCTTCTTGCACTGTTCCAGNNANNCNCTNCTGGCAGTGNGGNNGTANCNCCCCCNCATCCAGANCANGGACNTNTGCNTGCNCAGATTNNACGCGGACGTACNGTTGCCNAGNCNTANGCGTCTGNNNGCCNAGCTTCCNCNNNATCCNATCGNCNNNNTNGANNNNC
>SFCI01000153.1:1434-32712 GCA_004681135.1 Hericium alpestre | reverse complement strand
GCTCACAGAGCCCGCCGCGGACGACGGAAGGCTCTCTCGCGCTGATACGGTCCTGCTACTGCTAGAAGCAGAAGGCGGCTCCCGTGGCCCGTGCATCGCAAACGCGGATAGCGTCGCCGAGGCTGGGGGGAGGCCTGCCATGGATGGCGGGTGGGACAGGCCCGCATGAGACGCACGGGCGACGTCGGCCGTCTTGTCGAACCGTACCTGCGAGTGCTGGCGGCTGGGTCCACCGCTTGATTCAGACTCGCTGCACAGCACGATGCGAGGATCTGCGGCGCAGGCCTCGGCGAGTTTCTCCCTGACACGGCGCGCGAAGGACGTCTCGTGGCGAGGCACGCCGGGCGTGCCTCGCGGATGACGTCGACCATGTCGCGCCCGATTGACGCTGTCGCGTGCGGACATGCGGGATCCGCCGGCTGCTGCATGCTCGTGCAGTGTGCGCTCGATGGCGCCGAAAGCGCCCTGCCCGCGTGGGCCCCACAGACGGCGGTCGGACGCGCGTCGCCCGGGTGTGGGTGCGGTGTAGACGTCGGCGAAGGTGTCAATCTCGCCGTCCCATGCGCTGTCATCATCATCGTGTGGGATAGGGTTCTGGATCAGGATGCTTTCCACCTCTTCGTCTAATTCGGCGGAGGAACGATGCATCGTCGACGGTCGCGAGAAGGACGGTGACAACGCTGCTGCATGGGGTGTGCGGTTCGGGTTGGCGGATGCCTCGCAAGTCGTGCTCCGGATTGCATCGGACACGGCGAGGGAAGAGGGGGAGGAGTTGAATGAATTCGGATTAGCCACGACGAATCTATCTCTCAGTCTCACGTCTGGATGCTTGCTGTCCCGGTAGCGTATTCGGGGCGGAGCGTCATCGCTGTTCTGGCGGGATGTGTAATAAGGAGGGTGATCCCGATATTGTGATCCAGGATCCTGGACAGGCGTGGCAATGATTAGACAAGGTTCCTTGACAGATTAAGAACAAGAGACATTAAATGGAGTGGTACGGGCGTAAATAAAGACCGAGATCTAAATTCAAGGACATAAACCCAGGGACAAGAGATCAATATGACTCACCTCAGAGGCACCCACAAATGATGGGGGCTGCGTGCTATAGGATGGCAGTGTCCCAGGGTTCGTGTCTGTCCCAGTTACCATGGATGCGACATCGAGAGCCTTGCAATATCGATTGACATTGAGAACTTCGGGTGGGAGACACAACGACGGTGGTGGATCAACGGAGAGCATAGAAGCGATGCGAAGCGGCAACATCACAGATATGTCTGATTTGAAACCAGGGGCCGCCCCAGAGACGGAAACTGTTACTCGCAGGTTGTAGTCAATGGCAAGAAGCCGCGAGCGTGGCATTGACAGCTCGTCAGGCTGGGGAGGGCATCAAGTTAGGCCGTTAGTTCGAGCGTGCAACTTGAGCGGAGGGAGAGGACTGACGGGAATAAGAATGTAGTGCGAAAATTCCATGTCCTCGTTCGGGCCCACGCCTGTCCACCACCCCTTGGCACTTGCGCGTCCTTTAGCTCCACGCTCGCCTATCTCAAGCTCGCTCTCGGCTACCTCCCTCACCATGGTGTTCGTCTGACAGGCATCAGGGTCCACATCATCTTCGTCGGCGCCACGCCCTCGTATCTGAAATTCTGCTTTCGGCCTATAGGTCGTTGTGGTCCGTAGCAGTACGACTGCCACACCGCGGACAGTACGTCGAGTGTCGTTGACAATGCGAATATGGACATAGCACCGCTGTCCGGAAAGATACGAAAGACGGGGCAGCCTTGCCGTTAATCTGATCCTGTTGGCGGTCCCGCCGAGGAAAAGGGATTTGGCGGCTGTTGACACGAGAGGGCGTGGTGCTGGCGAAAATAGCGCCTGCAGCGAGAGCTGCGGCCAAATGGAGCAGAAGCGGTAAAAATGCGCCAAAGAGCACCTGGAAGTGTCCATGTCTTTGACCTTGATTGATCTGAGTGGCAATCGTGAATGGGTCCAAACTTGCAGGATTGAAAAATACATACACCATTGCAATGTATCGCACTGCCACCCCACCATGAACACTCGCAACGCCCTTGGCGACGCCATCGCTGGTGGCCGAAGGCAGCTCCATCTCAAATGGGAGGATATGGTCGCCTTCTCTGCCGCTTCTATATCCGTCTCCGTCCGCTTCGTCCGGGCCATCAGAGAAAATTTGCTCACAGGCATAGCTAAGGTCCTCGAATGGGCAGGTGGATTGATAAAAAATGTGCCGTTGGTTGTCGTCCGGTATGCATTCGAACCCAATGACGCGCACTTTTCCCCCAGACAAGAGGATGGGCGATTGCTTTTTGGAGCATTTGCGAATTCGGACGAGTAACTGGCCAGAAAGATGCTGCCCCTGAACAAAGCTATCACTGGATAGCGCTAGATCAACTTCGACGCGGCCCGAGACTTCGCGCGCTCGAGCACAAGGGAATCACCGCCTTTCTCTCGCTTCTTGCGTGGTCGCAGAGAAGACAGGTCGTCAGGATGGAGCACCGTGGCCCCGGACTTGAGCTTCGCATTGGAGTTCCCTAACAAAGATTTCAGTTCGGCGGCTCTCCTCGCCGGAGGACGCTCGTGCTCATCAGCGTCCCGCGCCTTCGCACGGATGCATCTTCAGTAGCGGCGCCAGCATCTAAAGACCGCGCACGAAGCATACTTGAGGGCGCGCGCTGATGCCTCGAGGTATCGCCTGGCGTGATAGAGGCCGGCTCTATCCACTGTCCGCCTACGAATCCGGAACCGCCTGTGTATGGATCAAGTTGGACCATGACTTCGCCAACTTCGGCGCCAAGAAGAGCTTCCATAGCCCTTGCAGAACGGGTGCTCACGCCTTTGATACGAGAGACATCTCTCGAAGGACACAGCGTGCGTGACGTAGTCTGTGAATCAAGACGGCCGTCGTAAGAGCCCGCCACGGGCAAACTTGATAGCTTCGAGACCGCGCTACGTGACGTGATCCTGGAAGATGATGCTGTGTGGATAGTCGAGTACTGCGAGGTGGAAACGTCTATTCCCAGGCCAGCGGAGTAATTGGTGGTAGTGGATCCTGATGAGGCCATGCGTCGTGATAGATGTCAAGCCGCGTAGTAGAGACGAAGGTGAAAGCTCATGACGTCCAACCCCTCAACTTTCCTTGAGAATGAGACCGCCGGTCCATCAATTCCCCATGCAGGCGTCACCAAGCTGCTGGTTTATGGAAGAGTCTGCGGCCCGCTGGGCTGAATCAACCACCTATGTTCCGCTAGATGGGTCACTAATCTGCGGGCTTACAGTCCCTGCAGTACATGGTTCGCGATTAAGTGGAGAAGCGCTATAGCTGCGTGTCAGCATGTCTGGATAGCATATATGTTTACATCGTGGGTTGGTCGTCGGAGGATACTGTTCCTGTCAAGTTCCTGTGATGAGAGCTGGCAGAACCAAAGGGCAAAGATTTGAATATCGCCCACGTAATAAGCAGGAAGAAATTATCCTGGAACCGACAGTTCACGAAGTATTGAAGGAGAGGGTGCGGAAAGCGTGGGTTGCATGTCAATTTGTATCATCGATGGAACGGATCCGTTGCAAGACTACAAGATATGCTGACGTAATGAGTATGCTCGAAGAAAAGGTACACTAATCGTCCACAGGACCGTAACGTAAGTAATAGCTGGGGATCGAGGCGATACAGTAAGTGATATAGATGCGTTATAATAATATCCTAACCGGATCAGAGGTCCATTCCCTTTACCGCCGAAGGAGCTCGAGCACTCCTTACCAATGTCCTAGCCTAACGATGTCACGGTCGAAACCAATCTCTAACCAAGGATCCACGCCTCCTACCCGACGTTTGGACGAGTCAAGGCCGGCGAAGCCCACACGATGGTATACACCTGTGGCTGCGGGGTTATCGTGGGCGCAATAAAGGACGAGTGACCGCTTGGTGAGCAGCAACTGCTTGCAGACGAGGCGAACCAGGCGCTCTGCGCATCCCCTCTTCCTCCACCTTGGGTTTGTGAACACCTTCGTGATTCCGCCCACGTTATCAGTCTGTCGCGTCACAGCCACGATAGACGCAAGCTCCGGGGCTCCACCCTGATATCTGGCTTCGAGGACCCACAACCATTGACGACGGATGAGGTACTTGGCCTCCTGCCAAGCCTGGTCATCCGTTAAGACGAAAGGTTCCTGTATGCCATAAAAATATCAGCAACCGATACATGCACTGCAAGGTGACGTTAAGCTTACGGATGTGGCAGCAAATCCTTTGCATAGTGCCGCGGCGGCAGCCACATCGGCATCTACCGCGAGTCGGGGAACGTAAGTTAGATCGGGGTGCACAGACGCCTTCCGATCGATGAACGTCTCCGGCGTGCAGTAAGAGAGTTTTGCAGCATAGTACGGCTCGGCGTAGGCCCCAATGCCAGTGTACCGCGACCACAGGTCCGCGAACATGTATGTGACAGGATCCGGCGCGAACACGGAGAATACCCGCTCCACAGGTACTTCTCGAAGAACCGCAGAGACGAGCTGCTCTAATCGAGGTCGAAGGTAATCGGCTGTGAGATCTTCGAAAGGAGCTATTGGGACGATGAAGAGGGGATATGAGCCGAAGGCGCCCTGCGTGCATGACAGGACGAAGTCGAGTGTTGGTTCAGGTCGGACTGAGTCGAAAGTACTGCAAGTCATCCAAAGATGAACATTGTCCGAGGACTCTGCTGAAAGCGTTTGGAGGGCGTGCGGAAGGATGATGTTGAATTTGTGCTCGTCGCGGAGGAGCGCGACCCACACATGGAAGGGTAGGGTAGATGCACGACGGTAGACATGTATAGAGTGGTTGGAGATGAGAGACGGCATACTGAGGAAGGCGAAAAGGGATAATGTGCATTCGACACTGCCGTATGCTGCTATCTTTATAGCGATTGACTCAGGACACCGGACGGCTGGGCAAAAGCAATACACTGCATTAATGGAAACCCAATAAAGGATTATTGCTCGAGTCAACTGGAGAGACTGGTGATGGTAGGTCCGACTTGGAAAGTCCTTTCTAGTCAGGGCCGGGCTCCTCATCGCCGTACTTTCAACTAGGCAACTTCAATGGACCTACCAATGAATGATCAGTTACAGCGAGAACATCTTGACCTGAAGACTCACAGGCGATCCATAATCAATCATCTTTACCGCGATCAGGACCACGAAATGTCTCCGAAAGACTGCGGAAGTAATCCCCGGACGGCATCACGCACCGAGTCAGCTCGAGGTCGGCCTACATCAGGGCCGCACGGAGTGAGCCAGAACATGCTGATCCGGGGTCGCGAAGAGCTGTGCTATTGGACATGGCAACCAGAAACAGACAGTTATGGGATACTTGTGCATACATACGTATGGCCGTCATGAGAACAACTTGAGATGCATGGATTGGAGTCCTCCATCAACCTGTCGATTATCAATTTAGCTGAGTGCCTGATGTCCGGAACTCATATCGGCAGGGGGACACGCAGTTGCATGCGCCTACAGACCCGAATGATGCGCCGGAAGCGACGTTCCACCAGGGCGCACTGGTGTCAGCCTTCATGACTGCAGGCAATCCTAGGATATGTAAAAGAAAAGTCAGCAAAGATAACCGAGTCATTGGATGGGTTGCACAGCATAAGTAGTCGGATGGTTGCAATCATCGGGAATGGAGTCACAACAGCAGCTGAGCGCAACTAGAGAAACACCAGAGAACACTGTGGTCAACAATTCCACAGATCCAGACAAGACAAAAAGATGTCAAATCTATAGCTTTGGAAATGAAGAAGGGATGCGAACTGCTGATGGGCGCAGATGATGATACGGATGCGCCCAACCTGCAGCCTCGGGACCGTCGAGAAATGTTTGTCCTTGTTGACTCTTGCGGGACGGCGGCGTTGAGGTAGTGTTGAGGTGCGCTGTGATCTCAATTCGTCTCTTTGTTTTATTCGATATGTCCGAACAGTTGGCCAAGTCATCGAAACAGACTTCTCGTCGTGCCAAGCAACCTGAACACGCCGAGCGTAGAACCGTATTCAAGAGCGTCCTTGCCAATCCTTTCCAGGTTCAATGGTCACTTATATTGTCTCCGTTACGTCGCCCACTTTTGGCTTACACCATTGACTAGGCCAAATGTATCACCCAATGTACAGAACGCCATACTAGCTCGACTTGTTGCCTTATTAGATGGCGTCGCAGAATACTATATCAGCCGTCAGCGCAATCATCAGAGGAAGCAGAAGGCCAATAAGAGTAAGGTCTCTCAATCCAAAAGGCGGCGGGTAACAAATCCTTCCTCTGTACCGCTATCGTTGGAGACGGAAGGGGTCAACACGGATGCAATGTCCGTGGATGCTTCAATGCACCATCAAGACGATCACGAAACGGAACCCCAAACGCAGAACATACCACAACCCGAGATCTTAGGGCACCTCTCCATTGGCATCAACGAGGTCACCAAGAAACTTGAAGCTCATGCGAAATCATTTCGGCAGATCATCTCGACATCGACTGCGTCCGGCGAGACTGATGCACTGCGGCCGCCAGATACAGTCAAAGCAGTTTTCGTCTGCCGTGCCGACATTGATCCCCCAACGCTCGTTAACCATCTTCCGCAGTTGGTCGCAGCCTGCAACTCCCTTTCAAATCGCTCTGATCAATCTCGACCTGGCAATGACATTCTACTTGTGCCGATGGCATCAGGGGCAGAGGCCGCGTTGGCGGAGGCGTTAGGTTTGAGACGCGTGTCAGTGATCGCAGTCCATGTCCGTTCATTTCTTCTGTGGCATGTGTCTCCGGCTAACTGGTATTCAGAACACCTTGCCGCGTCTTGCCGAACTAGAACCACTGTTACAGTCCGTCCCGGTGTTGAACGCGTCTTGGATGATCCGTCCTGGTACGACAGCATCTAGCAGAGCATCCTTGGAACCGACCCATATCAAGCAACTCCGCACGAGCGCTCCCAAGAATATGAAGGCAGGCAAGGAGCAGAGAACTCAAAGGCGTGCACATGCGAAGGAGATAAGGAAGGGCCTGGCAAACAGAGAGCCCAAAAGCGTCACGCTAAAAAGCTGAGGACCAAGAGGTACGGATCATTATCGACGTTTAATATCCCGTGCTTCTGACGGTGTATACAACTGGCCGTGAATTTATGATGGAGATATCAGACAATTGGCATGGAATTGGTAGACAACACAGTATACATAGTGGTTGTTGGTTGTAAGAGCCTGTTCGGAAACTTTACGATGAACGCTTTGCGAAAGCTGGAACACCCTATTTAGGGTTAAGGGTTTGAACAGCTGTTCGTGTTTCGGAGCAGGACAAGTTGTCTTTCATGAACTCTCCAACTGCATGCATTATTTGGCGATCAAAAAGCTTTACATAAAAACCCAATAATCCGCAACGAGGACCGTTTGGCTCAGTTGGCTGGGCTCGACGGATCATGTTCATTGCAATTGTAGGATCGCGTTTCGCGGGGAAGTCGACTATCGAGGATTATCTCATTTCCACGAAAGGGTTTACTCCTGTCTGTTTGACACATTCTGACGTGAAGCATGGGCAGGAGGCAAGTGTATATATTCTCTGTGTGTTTGATGCTTATCGTACCTTCTAGGCACCAAAAGCGCATTGGCATGGCCTGGATGCCGTGGCCGACGGTGCTAGCGCAACTCTCAAACTAAATCCAGAACCTCTCCTGATACCAGACAAGAGCAATGACTTGGACCATCCGGGGAGCTCCCAATCTTTTCTTTTCTTATCTCCAACTTCCGTGACCTCCCCGTCCTCTGAGAAGTTTCGTCAACTTTCTCGGGGTCGGCCTTTGATATTCTCCACCTCCTCGCATATGCTCGACTACGTAACGGAGAACTGGCGGCGCAATTTCGTGACAACTGACCTGGTCGACGAAGATGCACTCCAGGCGTTTTCAAAGCGCCCCTTCTTCATGCTCGTCAGCGTCGACGCTCCACTGCTCGTCCGCTTTCAGCGGTCTCAAAGGTCTGTGATACTATATTTAGCCAGAGCGTCATTCATATCCCCAATTGATCCCCAATAAGCGTATTTCCAGGGTCATTAGAAGAGTTTGTGCGCGAGCACGATGCTCTCTTGTACGGCCAGAATGCTGGCCGCACAAGCCCCGACCCACTCAGCAAAGAGCGCAAGAGCCCCACTCCTTCTCTGCATAACCTTAGACGTCTGGTGACATTGAACATCGTCAACTGGTTTGACACGATACCAGCCTTTCACGCCTATCTGGACGAACTAGATCTTCTCAACTTCGATCGTCTCAGACCAAGTTGGGATACGTATTTCATGGTGCTGTTATTCCATGCCCAGTTATTCATGATTGCTCATTCGAAATCTAGACCCTTGCATCGCTCGCGTCTATGAGGTCGAACTGTATGAAGCGCCGAGTTGGAGCAATCGTGGTCAGAAACAACCGTATAGTTGCTACAGGGTGCGTCTTCATCTGCTTCTCATAAGTCCTCAATGCGACCTGTTCTAACCAGGTACAACGGCACACCAAGAGGATTGAAGAACTGCAACGAAGGCGGGTGTGCTCGGTGCAACGGCCACGAATCTAGGAACGATTTGTGCCTCTGCCTCCACGCAGAGGAGAACGCGCTCTTAGAAGCCGGACGAGAGCGGATCGGAGACGGGGCCACCCTGTACTGCAATACGTTAGTTGGCTGGGGTACCTTGGCAAGCCATATCGTAAGAACTCAATTGTTTGGCAGATGTCCGTGCATCACATGTACTACAAAGATTGTCCAGACGGGTATCAAGGAAGTGGTGTATAACCTGAGCTATAAAGTGTAGGTCGCATCTCCGACATCATAGACGATCATTGATTAAGTTTCGTTACAGCGACGACGTATCCGCCAAGGTTTTCGAAGAAGCCGGTGTCCGTTTGCGACGATACGCGCCGCCCTGAAGATGAGAAGATCGGGAACACTTTGCACCTCAAGAATGGTAATTTATACACCGCTATCACACTGTTGTTTGTGCTATCGTCTATCTATGTGTTGTAGAATCATCTCCACATTTTGTTTGATATCCCATCTTTCTTCTGTCAAGAACGCCACAGAACCTTTTAGCGCGCCTGTGGTCGCCAGGAGCGCCAACCAAACTACGTCGCCATTCTTCTTTCCGACGGCGATATACAACTCTCGGGCACTACCTTGTAATTCCTCCTGTGCTTCTCGATGCAAGAACCGCCTGAAGCTCAGCATCATCTCCCACGTCGATGAATCTTGTGCTTGGACATGCCTGGCAGCGGCTGTCATCGTCCTAATGATAGACCGGTAGAGTCGATGTGAATGGGTGTATGCCGACTCTGTCCCAACGCCGCCCGCAGACCGCCTTGCCAATGCGTTCTCCGAATCCGCGAGTCGCAGCTTATCCAACAACGATCGGAAACGAGGCCAGACATCGTCCCATATCCGTCGGGCCATGAAAGGCCCGACATGTGTAGACAGGGATTCGACAAGCGACGCTGCAGCCGAGATAACAAAAGGCTCAGCATCGGAGAACCGATTCAAAATGAATGGCCAGGCCTGGTGGATTGATGGCAGCAGCGCCGATTCCGGAAGGACGGGGACGGCGGTACTGAGTAGCGTGAGTATTCTCGCCCGGACGAGCGGTGAGCCGTGCGTTAGGAAGTAGATGGACCTAGAAACAATCTGCTTGGTCAAGGCTTGAGTAGGTGTGGCAGGTGGTTCTGCACTGGGTCCTGCGGAGGTGGATTCTCTCTGCCCATCTCCTGACCTTCTTCCTTAGATTTGCCCCAAGCCGTCCGAGGCGCGGGCCCGTAGTTTGTGTCCTCATCGTCCATCTTATCGTGTCTCGTCTTGAACCAGTCAACCAAAGCTGCAAAACGCTGCTCATCTGAGATAGGCTCGAGATGCGAGGCAGAGTCTTGTTCATGCGTGACATGACTGTCCTCGTCTTCTTCAACCACCTTCACCACTTCTGCCAAAACCTGCACCAGACCTTCAACAATCACCTCGTATCCGTGGTATTCATCCAATCGATCAAAGCATTCTTCGACAACATCGCCTGCTTTGTGAACGACGTCACGGCCGATAAGACGGATAAGAACCACCAGGACCTTCAAAGCATCGACGTCAAGCCACTGCCTGCTGAGCCGACGTGAGATGGCATCGAGTGCGTAGTCGAAGTTAGACAGAAGTAGATTTGCAGGTGAAGCATAGGACATGCTCTGCGCAACAAAGCTGAGAGCCGCTAAACCGGACGTAGCGAGAGGTTGGAATGGGGAGACTACCGAGTGGAGAATAGGGTAAAGCGTGTGCAGGAGTAGGGATGCGAATCGGACTTGGAGTATCCCTGCGGTAATGGACAAAACCTGGAGAGACATGCACTGATGTAGAAGGGGCTGCTCCGCAGATTGTGTCGGGGGTTCGTTTCGTGGTTGTGTTTGAATGACCCCAAGCGATGGATCTAGAGCGAGTAGACCCTGCACATGCTCGGTGGGAGCTTCAGATTCTAGTTCGTCCACATGCAGCTCAGGGGTCTCGAGATCCACACCCTCCTGGTCCCACAGTTCAGCCACACTCCTGGCTATGCCACGAGCAGCCTTTTCAGCCCTGCGTAGGCGATCCAGTGATGACCGAGGATGGATCGTGTCGTCGCTTGAGTTCAGAACCACCCCGGTAATGCCTTCGAGAAGCCTACAAGCACACCAAAGCGCGGCGACAGCTTTCGCGTCTCTCCTGCTCCGGCCTACTCCAACGAACCACTCAATAGCAAATAGACAATCTTCGCCTCCTGCGGCTCCGAGGGCTCGAAACATTCGCTCCAGAGAGATTTGAGCTGTGCGTGTGAAGACGAGCTTGAGGGTCAACTCTGGAAAGTGAACCAAGATGGGATTTTCGACATTGCTTTCCAGCATTAACTGACCCACTGAGGGACCCACGGCTACATTTGTTGGATTTTCGAATTCCAGGACCGATAAGAGCCGCCAACCCCACCTCTCGATGCCACCCATGGGGCCCAGCAGTTTCCCGATGCCCGTCGATACGGGTGCTAGCTTGGACTTGAGTTGACTTTCACCTCTAGGAGCCGCGAGAAGACAAATGGCTTCTACTTGACCGGCAACGTGTTCGACCTTGGCATCCGAGTGGGATGATAGGAGCCGAGGTAGAGTGGTGAGGTTGTCACGGGCGGTGTCAAGGAGCGACTGTAACAAGGAATGTTGTAATTTCGGGGACCCACCGAGAAGGCGGAAAAGGGCGTCGCGAGCATTGTGCGATACAGAGTCGAATTGAGACTGAGAAAGAGATAGTAGGAAAGATAGGAGGAGGGGCTGAGCTTGTGGTAGGGTCAACTGCGTCGAGGCAAGGATCGATTCTGAGAAAGAACAAAGGCCGTCGAGTGCCCCGGGATTGGAGTGTGAAACAAGAGGGGTGATGGTGTTCAAAGCTATGATCAGCTGACTTGATGTTCCACGCAACCAAGAAGGACTGCGATCAGTCGAGAACGGTTGTGGAGGAGAAGATGAAACTCTCGGACTAATCGCAGCACCAACTAGATCATCCAGATCCGTGATATCGCGAACGGCACCTTCCTTCAAGCAGATCTCGTCTCCAATGGACCTGATGGTCACATCTCGCATGACAGCAAGAGATTCGGCAACGATGATGCCCTTCGACCATCCTTTTGCTGTTGACGTGCCGAGCGCGATCCGAGTCATTGCGCTGACTACGCCAGGGAGGATGGAAGGAACGAAACCATCGGGAGCGTAAAGGCTGATCAGGGTCTGTAGGGCATGCAGAGATCGAGACTGTAATGGCCGGTGAGATGAAGTTGCGCTACGCATCAGAGCATCGATGGTTTGTCCGAGGATAGGTATGAATTTCGGTGATTGCGCATGGGCTTGAAATTGCATTAGAACATTACGCGGTGCACCTCCGGAAGCTATGACTTCAGGAGCTTCGTTTTCGTCTCGCTCTCGAGTTAGGGAAATGAGGCAGTTCACGGCAGCTTCCTTCGTCTCGTCGTCGCGAGCTTTCCCCTTGCCCTTGCCTTCAATATCACCAATGACAGCCCCACAAAGCATGAACAGCTGCTCCCAGGTCTTCTGGTCACAATACCACCACCAATTCTCGCACAAAGTGCTGAGGACGAGCAGCAGCTTCTCTAGCACTCGATCGGGGATGGCGGAGGGTGCGTTCCTTTGAAGGATCGACGTCAGCGGGAAGACGGTATAGGACAAAAGCTGTGGAGACAAGGCCTGCTTCTCATTTTGCAGCCGCTGCAGTATCTGATGCAGATCCGAAAGGAGAGACAGGACTTGCGATGCATTCGACGGTGTCAGGAGGGAGTTTCCCAGCAAGGTGACACAAATGGGTCTGAGCTGCATTATAGACATAGATCAGGACATGGGTTTTACGTAGTACAACGAACATACCTGCTGGAAAGCCTCCCTAGAGCTTTGTTCAGCCATTGAAGCTATTGAAGCTTGAGGTCTACTTTGGCATCGAGGGACGCGAAGTCAGAAATATGGACGCGCAGTCTCGCGTAGTTTGCGCGTAGTGGACGCGTTGACGTGGATTACGTCATACCATGACTGCTGCGAACGGCTTCCATTCAATTGCAAAGGCCTCCGGACGGATCATCACTAGAACTTGTCTCTTCTCTTTTTCACCATCGCTCTTTCTTGTATACAATGCACTGACCATCCTTAACTTATCTGTCTAATATGACTCGGGATCGGAATATCATGCCTTCAGCAGGGGCCCGGATCTTATTCATCGACTCGTACGACTCGTTCACTTACAAGTGCGTGCTTTATTTTCATGTTGCTTTGGATTCTGAATACTGAGAATGATTGCAGTCTCGCATCCTTGTGTCGTGAAGCCGTCCCAGGCTGCGAGATCCATATCATCAAAAACGATCAGCTTTCCGTGAAGGAGCTGACCTCCATCCTTCCGTACTTTGCAGCCGTTATTGTAGGTCCCGGTCCAGGCTCTCCAGACACCACAGAAGACATCGGTATCGTGAGGCAGCTCTGGAAAATCTCTGAAGACAAGCTTCTCCCCATTTTCGGCGTCTGTCTTGGCCTTCAGAGCCTTGCTATTGAACATGGCGCCTGCCTGAGAAGGCTGAATGTTGTAAAGCATGGACAGGTTTCACAGATCATCCACGATGGAACTGGACTGTTCAAAGGCGTAGGGGAGGCGAACGTCGTCCGTTATCACTCTCTTCATGTCGTTTGTCAAGACTTGAGTGACATTGAAGAGCTCGCCTGGGCAGACGATGGCGAGGAGAACGGTCGGGTCGTCATGGCCGTCAAACACAGCACCAAGCCATTTTGGGCAGTTCAATACCATCCAGAATCCGTTTGCACTACTAGCGGAGGGCTCGAGGTTATGCGCAATTTCTGGCGGTTGGCTCAGAACTGGTCTGTCGTACATGGCCGTAGTTGGAGACCTTGGGAAGATGAAATATGCAGCATGGTCGGTCCCACTTGGCCTCATGTGTGGTCGCATACGCCTCCTTCCTCTCCCCATGATCCAGATCGCTCGGACATCCCTACGTCTGCCATTCACCTCCCGGACGCAACTGTAGCCCTTGTCGCAGAACTGCTTGGTGCCTGCGATGAATCGACTCCGTTCGCTCTCCTTCAGTCTACTTCCCAGCCGGGTCGATTCTCAATCCTAGCTTCATTAACTCCGGATTCCACTCGAATCACGCACATCGTTGGGGACGTACATGTCTCTGTCGTCAGAGGTAACGATGTCGTCCGCGAGCCGTTGCACACCAATGACGTCTGGTCATGGCTTGCATCCTTCATGCGACCGCATAAGGCCCGGCAAGGTGCTCTTGAAATACCGTTCTGGGGTGGGCTTGTTGGCTATCTGAGCTATGAGCTCGGAGCGGAGACCTTGTCCTGTCCTCACCCCTCTACTGCCAGCGCCCGACATCCTGACGTGAATCTGGTTTTTGTAGAACGAAGCGTGGTCATTGATCATATCACAGGCTACGTTTACATACAGTCGATGAAACAAGGAGATGATGCCTGGCGCAACGGTACCATCGAACGGCTCGTGAAGGCGACACAGAAACTTTCATCTGAAGGCTCTGCACCTCCCTCGTCCGCCCCGTTATTCGCAAAACCGCCCGTCATGTCGCTTCCAGACAAGGAATATTACAAGGCGCGCATCAGACAGGCCCAGGAGCACTTGTTCGCGGGAGATTCGTATGAGCTTTGTCTCACGGCGCAAACTCGTATCAAAACCCAACCTCGCAAGCACTCCACGTCCTCCTCATCCTCTTGGGATCTATACAAACTTCTTCAAACCCGCAATCCTGCCCCTCATGCGGGATACCTTCGCCTTCATCCCACCACGTTTCTGTCTTCGTCTCCCGAGCGATTCCTTTCCTATTCACGACCACCCAACGCCAAATGTCAACTTCGTCCGATAAAGGGCACAGTACGCAAAGGTCCTGGCATAACACGAGCTGTCGCAGAAGAGGCCTTGATTGGCAGTGCAAAGGAGGTCGCCGAGAACCTGATGATCGTCGATCTCATCCGCCATGATCTGCACGGCGTTGTCGGCGAGAATGTTGAAGTGAAGCAGTTTTGTAGGGTGGAAGAGTACGAGACAGTTTGGCAGCTCGTCAGCGTCATCGAGGGTCAGCTGCCGGAGGGCTCAGTGGGACCAGATGCGGAGAGGGAACTTGGGTGGGAGGTTCTCAGACGAAGCTTGCCTCCTGGTACGAATGTTTCGTACAGTTACCTCTTCAGTTTGCTGATCATGCCTGTCATATTTACAGGAAGTATGACAGGTGCGCCGAAGAAACGCAGCGTCGAGATCCTCCAAAAATTGGAAGGCCATGAACGCGGCATCTACTCGGGCGTCTTTGGATACTGGTGTGTCGGTGGTGGGGGTGATTGGTCAGTGGTGATTCGTAGCTGTTTCAAACACGATGGCCAGTCTGGAGACCGTCCCGACTGTCCCGAAACGGATCCGGCAGAAGAATGGACTATCGGCGCGGGAGGTGCTATCACGGCTCTCTCAGATCCTGAGGCTGAATGGGACGAGATGGTGGTGAAGCTTGAGAGCGTCCTGCGGACGTTCGAATCAGCGGCGGCAACATAGATGGACTATAACCCTCGGAGGCTTCAACCGCACCCACCCATAGAAACGCATTGAACTTTAACGCTCAACGACACGTAGATACGAAGATACCGCAATCGGCACTCAGACCAATCATTGTATCAATACTGCACTTAACTTGCATCCCCATCTATTGTAATCCGAATTCAACTTCGATACTATTCCGCGTAGCTTCCACATAATCCTCATATCTATTACACCATTGATATCACAGCAAGTCTACAACCCTAAGCAACGCGTTGAAAGGATATATGCGGGGAGTATTGATTTCAAGCCATCAAGGCGATATGCCTCAGTTCACTAGCGAGTCCACGATAAGTAATCGGAGGACGCGATGGCAAAAAAAACCTACTTCTGCACTTGTTGACCAACCTTCATGGGTTCATAGACTACGTCGTCCGTCTCATCCATGTTGGGAGCCATCCTCCGAAGATCTCGGGCACGGCTTGCGAGTGATGGTATCGGGGCAAGATCGAAATCAGACGATAGATGCCAGAAAAACGTAGACGAGATACGGATGAGTGGCCGATCTGGGAACTGCGCTTTTCGCTGCTGAATGGTCTAGAAATACTAGTCAGATGCGTGTTCAATGGCGTGTTTAATTAACGAACCTGCACTGTCGACTCATTCACGACGACTTCGTGGAAGCCTGCTTTGACCAAGCCCCCAGTAAGGTGCTCGAATTGCTTCCCGGCTTGGACTAGCAGATAGCGGCCAGTGGGCGGGAACTTGACGGGTATACGCTTTCCTGTGTTGCGGGCCCAGATATGAAGCCCGGGATATCTCGAGCGGCCATGTATCGTAAGGAAGTTGAGATCTGTATGGAAACCGGCTAGGATGGTGTCTCGCTCGCCGTACTTGACAAGATCCGATGCAGTGGGTGCTAATAAATGCGGTCTGCAGACGAGAAGTGAGCAAAATCATCGACTCGAGTACGATACATGCATACCCCCATCTCCCTGCATCCGTGAACGTCTCTTGGGGCAAACCTAAGCCAATGGCTGCCATCTGAGCCACACCTTCCACGCTGCTCCTGTCAGATCACGTCAGAGTATGAGCTATTGACACCACCCACGCATTCTTCATGGATGTTCCCCATTTCTGCATTGTCGGTTCCCATCGTGAGCGTAGATCAGGATTCATCGGGACCACGTTCGCTGTGTTCAACGCCGCGTACTCGGTCTCATAAGGTGGTCTCTCATTCATCCTCCAGAAAAATCTGCATTTCGGGTCCGGTTNGTGAGCGGTTATATCGAGCGGCCTCTCAGCAGGGTCCAGACGAGCAATGACACGCAGGCAGGGTTCATCAACGGCGCATTTCGGTTTTTCCGTATTTTCCAGGGTAACTCCTACTTGATAACCGAGTTCTGGACGTTCGTCCTTCTTCAAATCAGACTCTGGCTGGTTGAAATAGTCCTCTTGAAGATCCAAAAATGCGATGTTGTCATCTTCTGAGACGCGATCATCGTGTACGAACAGTGCGCCGTAGTCAATCAGCGCTTGTGCGGCCTGGAAGCATACACACAGACAGGAAATGTAGACACGTCATTAGCCTTGTAGAATAAACAACGCACCTTTTGGCACTGTTCTAGTACGACAGCCGAGTCATTTGGTTGTGATCGAAATAAATCCAGATCAATCACAGGCAATGTCGCGACCGACATGGTATACGGATCCGATCCTGGACGTTGTGATTAGGAGATATTGCTTAAAAGAAATCGCAATTCGCCTGACTAGTAGAGACCTACCTTATAGTTCCTCGGATCAGTTGGATAGATGTCGATGAAATGATATCTCGAAGGAGGTTGGAGAGTGGTTGGAGCTGGGGAAGCGAAGCGACACAAAGGCGGAGTCTATTATGTAATGCAGAGACGCGACTCGGCCGGTGAGAACGAGGCAGGCTTGAGCACAAGACACTCACTATCTTCCTATCGTTTCGCCACCGACAACTCACCATCCCAAGTTGCCGCCATGATCAAGGTAGGTCTGTGACGCTATTTGAGGTGCCATTTTGATGTTTATATGCTGCGCTAGATATGGAGTATGAAGAAGAATGAGGAGGCGGCGGCGAAGAAGAAGCCAAAGACCAGCGCCGCTCAGATTCGCGTGCAGAAAGGTGCGAAATGCCTTTAATTGTCGCCGTTCGCGATTTTATTAACGACGTTACTGTTAGACTTGACTGAGCTGGATCTTCCATCCACAATGACGACGACGTTCCCAGATCCAGCAGATCTGCTCAACTTCACCCTGACTATCACTCCCGATGAGGGCACGTATATTCACCGTTCTACACACATATTTTGTTAATCAATTGTGCGAATAGGCATGTACGAAGGTGGATCTTTCAAGTTCTCTTTCGCTATTAACACCAATTATCCGCACGACCCTCCGAGGGTCAAGTGTTTGCAAACGGT
Organism: Hericium alpestre; assembly: GCA_004681135.1. NCBI lineage: Eukaryota > Fungi > Basidiomycota > Agaricomycetes > Russulales > Hericiaceae > Hericium > Hericium alpestre. The sequence continues at coordinate 15,152 of SFCI01000153.1, read as the reverse complement.
GCGTATGGTGGCCCTCGATCGGTGGCCAAGTTGAGCTCATCCTGTTTCTAGATCTATCATCCAAATGTCGACCTGGAAGGAAATGTTTGCTTGAATATCCTCAGAGAGGACTGGAAACCAGTACTCAACCTGAACTCGGTGATGGTCGGTCTGCAGTATCTGTTCCTGGAGCCTAATGCGGACGACCCATTGAACAAAGGTATAATAATTCTCGGCCTCACCTGTCTTATATAAGTTACTGACGATCACTACAGAGGCTGCCGAGGAGCTTCGGAGGAGTCGGGATCAGTTCTTGTACAACGTTAAGCAGTCCATGCGGGGAGGTCAAGTCAAGGGCCAGCAGTACGACAAGGTTCTGGTACAGTAGTCATTCTTCCTTTACACATTCATCAATCATCTTTGTTGTTCCATTTTCCGGATGTCCACTTCGCTATCGCGCCCTTGCACATACATATCGTTACCACTCGCATCCCTACAAGTGCTTATTTCTCGGCTGTGTGGTAGATCTGGCCGGAGGGTAGATCTATCGTAGAACATGTTAGATATGTATTTCCTGTAATTCGAGGATCCTCAGTGGCCGAACATACACTACGTATCTCCTATCCTACCCTGGTATTAGTCTTCGGCTGTGCATGGATGGGCATGGGACGATCAAGATCTGCCGCCATTCAGCTCCCCCGGTACGTGGTATACGAATATGGACTGATGAGTAGTGGTACGTGATAATGTTCCTCCGGATTAACGACGATGAAGGGAATCTGACAACATCACAGCTCCAGTTACCTCCGGATCGAGGGAGATGAAACACGCACCTCAACCCAAGGATAGAATGATTCCCTGCCCGACGTTTGGAAATATGCCCAGGTTTGAAACACTATTCTATATAGCCCGCCTGCTGTAAGCTTTTGGGGGTGCTCCTGTGTACCTGTCTCTTTGCCAGTCGCGGAGAATAAGGCCATGCATCGCCCATCGGAATTGGTTTCCCTGACAAAAGGTTCAGCTCTGTCAAATGAGAGAATGTGATCTGCTATCCTACCCCTCCGCTAAGGGTTCCCATGTTTCCGAGGTAACCTCCGCACCCGACGAGCGCTGGCGTTGGAGAACGACCTTGACACCAGCTGCAGGTTTACCGATCGCAGAATCGAGCACTGTAGAGTTATGCTATGGCGAATTGTGCAGACATGGACCAAACCTTGGGTGCGTACCGTGGCAAGTGATGGGTGATTTAGACATATCTTGGAATCGGGCGAGGGCGATCACTGAATAACAGATCCGGGGTAGCGCGCAAGGTGCCGAGGACGCGAGATCTTCGTCGGCGTTGAGTGACGAAAAAGGCAATCGCTTCATACCAGTCTCGTTTCTGCACATGGCCTCAACATCCAGCCCGACCGAAAGCCCACCTCTGGGCAAATATTTAGCGTCCACAGGTGAGTTACATGTTCATAGTTGATCCTGCACTTCCTAACCAAGAGACAGACAAAAAGACACGAGATAAAGCGATCAAAAATTTGTCCGTATTTTTGTCAGACTCGTCTCGCAATGTTCTCCCCAAATCCGAGATGGACAAGCTGTGGAAGGGCATCTTTTACTGTAGGTCATATATCACCTCTTGAGCAGGATAGTCGCTAACCAATGCTTGTTAGGCTTCTGGATGTCCGATAAACCATTAGTTCAGCAAGCGCTCGCGAGTGAATTAGCAGAACTTCTGTTAACCATCATGCCGACTTCATCTTCGCTTGCCTTCCTGCGTGGGTTTTGGGAGACAACTGTACGGGAATGGAATGGGATAGATCGCCTCAGGTGCATTTCATCTTCGCATTTTCGATGAGCCATCCTGAATCCTCTCTCAGAATTGACAAGTACTACATGCTCGTTCGGCGTTTCGTCAACGCGTCATTACGACTGCTAATGCGGGAAAACTGGGATCCGGAAGCGTGTCGCGAATACAACGCCATTCTTACGTTACAGGGCGGTCCGCTATGGTGTGTATCGTTCTCTGTATCGATGGAGAAGCCGACTCCGATGCCAATCTTAGCCCAGACGACATCCGCGTTCCCGTGAGCCTGGCATATCACCTCGCCGACATCTACTTGGAGGAATTGGACAAAGCCATTGGCTCACAACAAGATACTGAAAATGAGGACGAAAACCAGCCTGCGCCTCTCGGCACCCTGCTCGACCCCTTCTTCGCCCTCGCTGCCCGCACTCAGTCAAAACACACCTACGAACGCCTTCAGAGTGAACTCCTCGAACCTGTTGTACAGTCACTTGCTCCATCTCCCGCTCGCAGTGCCGAATCGCCAAGCATCAAGCGCCGTAGACTCACGGGTGCCGAGTTCGTGCACTTTCCGGATAATGCTTGTATGACGGATCCCAAGGAGGAGGGAAAGGTGGATAGGTCAACTCTCCGAAAAGCTCTACTTCGAAAGCTGTTCGAGATAGCAAGCGACCAGAGCTCGAGGGACTCTAACAGACGGAAGCTCTATGCATTCTGGAGAGCTAACGTGGAAGATGACGACGACGAGGCTACTTCTGTGGACGCCAGTTAGTACGAGATTCTCAGTCTGTCCTGATGGTATTCGCGTGGCTGATACGATTAGAGTGGGGACCCAAAATTACTTTAGGTACAGCGCATCAGCATATTATAATATCTATACAAGTTCTTATGCGTCCCGAGCAAACGGGGGATCTAGGTGTCATCACAAATACACCTTGGCTGGAGGTATGTGGGTCTTCGCTTTGGCTTCTTTCGCAGCGGAGATACTATGGCAGATGTAAGTCGGCATCGACAGGACAGACATTCAAATATACCCTGTTTGACGCCACTGCGACCATACACTGGCAATAAAAAGCGATTCCAGCGTACACCAAAGGATCAAGGACTGCAAAGGGTACATGAGTAAAGCTGTGACTCGAGATAGGACGAACTAACGTACGGGTCGACGAGCTGCAAGAACTGCACCGATGGGCATGATGGATATAGTCTCGAAAAGAGGACGAGTTGAGATGTGTAGAAGAGGCTTGTAGGAATCTATGCTGTTCCTCTAATGTGTGTCTGAACTGACGATGAAGGTAAGGCCAGACATATTCGCTTTATATCCCGTAACGCGCATATTCTGGAACATGGGCCAAACTAGCCGCACTGCATTCTGACGTAGATGCACGCCGAGTTGGAATCACGATCCCCAGCTCGGAATATCGAGAGGCCAAGCCCAGACTGTCCGCCAGGCTGTCCGAGACCAACAATAAGCGATAGGGATTTGACCCGAAGCGCAAGCCTGACTAGACCGTCCGATGATCCTCGACTTACCTGGCCAGGTGGCTCATGCGGTGCTAGACGAGTCTCTCTTCTGGTAAATCACAATCATAAAGGGTCGCAGATGTTGACTTGATGTCGAGATCCGAGTCTCGAGGAGGCTAGCTGAGGAGCCAGGCATGGCTCGAGACCAACCCATAGGCGCCGGCGGATCCCGAACTCCGCGGCACCTGAGTACTAGTCGACACTTCGTCGCAATATTGCGCATATTCGTCGAGAAAACCAGTCGCTCACTCCTGGTTTAAGCCGGCCCTGTTATACATTAACGTACTATGCTGCCGGCGCTCACAATAATTTATAGGCCTACAGGTCGGGTAACTCTCGTTGTAACAGTCGAGTCCATGTGCTTTCCTTCCACCAGTCTTCCATCCCGTCGATTCTCTCCCATAGCGTCTCCTCATCAAGGCCGTAAATCTCGTACTTACCTCCGTCGAGATTCCGACCTTCTCGTCTCGCCACTTCTAAGGCGGCTTTGTTTTGTCCTCTGTGACGTATCGCTTGATCAGAACAGTAGTCAGAAAATAAATTTAATAGCCTACCTGAGAAGATCAAGAAGCTCTTGTCGATCTGGGAAGAACAGCCGGGGTTCCAGCACAGCGAGAATCGCAAGGCAAGCTCGATACAGGAAAGCGTCGCCCTCGAGGAGAAGAACGTCCCATACCCGAGCACAAGCCTCGAATGGGAGATGATCTAGAAATAGCGGTAGTATCCACTCCGGCAGATAAGCTGCGGGGGATATCTGATGCTGCTTGAAATTGAAGTAGACTGCACCGCAGATCAGTCAGCCCGGTAGAAATGAGAGCCTGAACTTAGCTTACTCTTCGGCATCCCGTCTGCTAGCAGAGTATCAAATATCCTGTGAAGAGGATGAGCTGTGGCCGGAGCTGTCGGAGCGCATGATTTACCTGTAATAAGCTTCGACCTAGATCTAGATAGTCAACTCAACGATCTTGTTTGACAAACGGGATTTCATCACTTACCTCGTCTTTGGTGGCCATTCCGCCGTAGAACGATCTCAGACAGTGCCGCTCCAGAAGATTTCGCATCACCACAAAACCTTGCATTGCAGGCATATTCACAAGGATCATAGCGGCGATTTTGGAAGTGCCCCGCACGTACCCAAGCCCCTCATCCGAACGAGCCACCACCCATGCGTAGAGCAGCTCCTTGAGATCTTGATACATCGGCCCCGTCTCCGGGTGGAAGATGTGAAGGGACGGAAGCGTCGTCTGTACATCTTCCTCGATCAGGCTGAGCGTCGTGGTCGGGAACGTCCCAGCGGCAAGCGCTCGCTTGGCTCTGGCAAGACAAGTGCGGTATGAATCTGATCACGCCAGCAGGTCAATAATTCTGCCAGATACGTGACATCGTGTATCGAGCCACCTTTACTCAAGGCGAGCGCGTTTCCCACCGCACGCTCCCACATCGAGGCACGTAGTTTCGTCGGAATGCCAGCCCACCACAGCTTGCGGAGTGCAGGATTCCGGTCGACCACTTTCCAGTCGGGAACGATCTCTCTTTCCCAACGGTGAAGCGACTCCTCGACCTTCTGCTCCCGGGTTAATCGTCGCGCCTGAAGCGCCTGTCTTCGTTTCTCCTCTGTACAAGTGACGGACGCTTTAACGGCTAATTCAGCAATACAAAATACGGAACGCACCTGCTGCACGGCTCTGTTTCATCATCTTCTCCCAATCTGCCATATGCCTCAGATCCTCCTCGCGCGCCTTCGGAGGTAAGAAGGACGGCCGAGTCCGGCTGACCACCTTCTCAAAAGTACTAGGGCCTGACGATTTCGTCTGTCGATGACTAGAAGCAGGTCTGGGTTGCGGCGGCACAGCCAACGATGGGGCTGCGGTAGCGGGAGATATAGGAAGCGCGGATGTCGAGACCGCGCGCTGCCCAGATACATGACTTGATGCTGAACGCGGAGCTTCGAGGGATGCCGAGATAGAAGCGTCATCATCATGTGTCGATGAGGACGAGCGAAGTCTGGCGGTGTCGACAGCCTCCGCAGAATCCTTCGAAGCATCAATGTGAGCGGCGGGATATGAGCTGCGTTCGTTATCCGGTTCCTGTTCATCCGAGGCGGCAGAGACATCCACCGCGGACGATTCTCTAGCGTCCGGCCGAGCAATGTCACTTCCTGAAGGACTGCTGTGGATGTCATGATGGTCATCGTCTGAGACTTTCTCTGGGTGAGAGTCAGACAGAGATATCTGGTCAAAATGCGAGGAAAGTTGGCGTGACACTGGACTCGGGGAAGAGCGACTAGCCGAAGGTGAGATAGAGACAGATGCAAATGAGGGTGAATGTGATGCGGAGGGGTCGGAGCGGCCGTTCATATCGAGTGTGGAGACGGAAGCATGGGGTACGAAGGATGGGCGGCTCTCATCGAACGAGATCTGTTCCATACCATCATGGTCCACTTTTTGGTGCGAGAGACTTTTTGACAACTCAACACGAAGCGCCTGAGATGAGAATTCGAGCATTCCGTCGTTGTCATCGCCGTCCGAGAATGCATCGTCTAGGTCGAATGGAGCAGGGGGTGTCTTGGCCTCTCGTACGGGAGATATGGAGGTGCCATCATCGCTCGTTCGTGGTGCGCCATTGCTCATAGCGGGGCGAGGGTACGGTCGATATAGACGAGAGGAAGGCGATGAGGCTGTAAAGCGGTAACGCGCTGCCGCTGAGCGCGCCCACTATACTTAGTCCTTTCACGTGACCATGGATTGGCTTGAGATCGCGTTCGCGCCGTCGAGCGCGACGAGCTACGACTCACTGGGTGCACGACCCAATTTTATCCGTGGCAAAATGATGATTAAAAAGATAGATAAGGACATAATAATGAATCAATAAGTCTGGGCCCAAAAATCTGAGCATATTGGTAACAATCTAGATTGGAATGCTTTGACTGAATTTTGTTACCAATATGCTCAGATTTTGGGGTTCGGACTTATTGATTCATTATTATGTCCTTATCTATCCTTTTTGTCATCATTTTGCCCCAGATAAAATTGGGTTGTGCACCCAGTGAAGGGCATGGGTGAAGGATGGCCCCAGGTCATGTGGGGAAGTGAACATGTGATGGGGCAGCTGGAGCACATGACCGATGCGATGCCTTGATGGCAGAGAAGAAGGCGGAGAGAAATGGAGTGATCCGTGACATCTGCAAACTGTCTTCAGGCATTACAATGGCTGAAGCTGGTCAAACATTCTTAATGCACTTCGAGTCTCAGTTGATGCAGCCCTCAGGGGGTGTTACCACCTCCGTCTCGTGGCGAGTCCTTGCCCCTATAGCTGAATACACCATGTCACTGCACCATCTTGTCCAGCGCAGTACGTTCATAGCTGTGTTCCATGTGTACCATAACTTTAAACCTCATAGTACACCCCACTTTCAGTTTTGTGCTTGCAAGCGTTGTACACCATAGCCTTGAACTTTGATCCCCATATCTGGTTATTCCCTGACGAGGCCTCAGGCACAGGCTTTGCGTATGCCAGTGTATTACACCAGTTGGAGAAAGTCAGTGAGAGGATGCAGCAAATGCTGAGTGAGCTCAAGATGCGTGACCTCAATATTGATGGGCTGCCCATCCCACTGAATATTGTGGAGACTACAGAGGTGCAGGCTGCGCTCTTCAAGCTTGAGCCGCCGCTGGGTCATTCGGACAATGATATGCTGGTTCAATTCTGCCGTGGAGTGCAGGATTCAATCTTACGGAACTTCTATGCTGAGCAGTGGGATGCGATATCTGCTGAGCTGACAGCGCTGAGGGTCAGCTGGGACAATGTGATGCATTATGTTCTTGGAGACAATTACAAGAGCTTACCTCGTGATTAAATAGGTGTCAAGAAAGGGGTTGCTGCTGGTTCTGATCACAGTACGTTCCCCACCAGACATGTACACACAGAGCACTCAATACAGGTCTTGAGAAGCTGAGGCCTAGACACTATGTGTCTTTGACCAGTGACTATTTGTAGATTCTGGAGCTGGCATTTACTATTAGAGGTGCTGTCGACTGTCTTCAATGTGGGGACGGTCAACCACCTATGATTTGCAGGCTGTACCGATACCACAGGAGAACAAATTGATATGTCATTTGTATGATATTGAACGAACAGGTACGAAAGTGAATCAGGCGTGGAGAGCATTCTAACATATGAAGTGCATGATATTACTTTAGGAGCCGCCTGGTGACCCGCTGTGCATCAGGAACCCTCTCAACTTTCTGATGTGTCTGAAAGTATCTGAGAACTTTCTGAAACTGTCTGGACTGTCTGAGGTGTCTGACAGATTTTTGATTTCTGATACAACATTTTCTCAGACAGGTTTCAGACATGTCAGACCTAGATCAGACATGGCAGAATTTATATAAGTCCTCAGATGTTAATCAGATCATCCTCAGATTAGTGTCAGGACTTTTCAGATTTATGATCAAAGTACAGACTGATATCAGATCAATTCAGAATCATTGCTAACTTTCAGATATAAATCAGATTGAAGTCAGAGATAACACTGAACCTCAGACTACTTCAGAAGTCTCAGACAATTCAGAACCCTCAGACAATTCAGAACCCTCAGACAATTCAAAACCCTCAGACCACTTCAGAAGTCTCAGATTAATTCAGAACTAAGCCAGGCTTAGGCATATTCAAGACTTCAGTGTTGAAAAACTAACATTGTCTCCAAATTGTCTCAGTACATAATACAACCCTAAACTAAAACTAATGTAACCACCAGGCAGCATGAATGGAAGAGGATGACATTCCCGTGGAGTAGGTGATTGGACGTGTTGGCCAATATCGAGGGGGGGGGCTGCACTTCAGCGGCAAGTTGCAGCTGGGGCCGGATGAAGGTTTCAAGGTCTATGAGCTCACATTTGTGCAGGGGAAGCGAGCACGGAGGCAGACTGAGGGAGGTTGATGGGAGGGTACGGGCCTGCTGAAGTCATGGCGGACCTGCATTTTGAAATTGTGCAATGTCTTGGGGTCGACATTGAGCTGTTCCAAGTAGCTGCAAATCTCGCACTCCATCTGGATGATCTTGCATGACATGCGAGCTTCCGGAGCAACATCCAGGATGTGGGACGCATGCGTGCAAGTCATTGCTTGGGTGTGGAGTGTGGTTTGCACCCATGTTAGGACAATGCACATGGAATGGGAGGAACGGGGTTCGTGGCGAGCTGCACGCACGTCGAACACGGCGTATGGCATGGGCCTCCACCCTCCACGGTCCTGGCACTTTCGGTGAACTGCATGCATGCATCGGAGTCGAATGTGTTGCCCCCGCACGCTGGTGAGTGATCGCATGATGCACGACCCACACTGCTCATGTGGGAGAGCTGGTGCAGGTCGTAGGGCAAGGGGTTTGGAGTCAAAAACAATGAAAACTACATACCTTGTTGCCGTTCATGGGCGTGCACCTGCAGCCGCACCTAGCACATGCCTGCTGCATGCGTGCTGCTCCCATTCACTCCTGCTACGAGGGTGACACTTCTGCGGATGCTGCAAATTACGCACTGCACCCGACGTACCTGCCGCTCATGTTGTTGCATTCCACGCTTGTTGCGCATTGCTGTGTGCCTGAGAATCGATGGTGGGAAGTGCAAACACGAGGGTGCTGAGGAGGGAGATGAGAGGCGATGCCAAGGCAACGTGCATTGTGCCCGGAAAGGAAACTCGGCAATCACCGAGTATCAGCTGCACCTGTCGATCGTCTTCCTCCTCTGACTGCTGCCTTGTCCCCTGCCTGCCATGCCTCCTCCTTGTCCTTCATCGTCTCCTCCACATCTCCATGAGCCATTCAGGGGCATCTCACCCTGCCATCCATTGCCCGCACGACTTCAGCAGCCCACCACATCACTGTATGCGCTCGTGCCATCACCACGCAGGATCCCTCCTCTTACCCCACCTCACCCCCCCAACCCAATCCCGTGATTCCTCGACAGTGCCCGGGATCCCAGAGCACCATGAGAAAGAGAAGTTTGCAGAGGTTAGGATGCAGAGGACATAGGTGAGTCCAAACACATCTATTCATTTGTGCTAACATAGAGAGTATTGCTCGTTCGAGTGATACTCTCGACTTTTCCCCTCCTTCTGCACCCCCACCTCCCTCCCTCACCTCTTGCCACCACTCTTCATGCAACACCGTGCCCCTCCGACCTGGCAGCCATGTCGCCAGCACCCTGCGCGCAGTCCCCAATGATCACAGTCACATGGGCCAGTCACGACAGCCCACGCACGGGCCCACCCCGTCGACCCGGTGTATCGTGCACAGGCCCAGCGCTCCATGTACAGTGCAGGCCCTCGAGTGCGGGAAGGGCAAGGGTAAGGGATGGGTACTGATCCGACGAGAATTCCTGCTGCGCGTTATCTGCGAACTAGACAAGCAGCGTCAATTATCATTATGGCTGAGGATGATAGAGTGAAAAGCAACATACCGAGAGCAGCACAGTAAAAAGCTTGGCATGCTTCCATTCTTCGGGCGACAGCCGGAGCTGTTCGAGTTTTGCTTTGGCAGCATTACTGTACAATTACGGTCGTAGGCTCAGGTCACAGGTCACAGCAACCTCTGAGCCACGCCTAATCAGTATTTTGTCCCAGGTCACATAGGGCCGTGAGCCTAAGGCATATGTACTGAAATTTTGTCGAATTTCATATTCTAGCAGTCCAGAAATTCATTGTATACATTCCGTACATGTCTAATGTGCTTCCCAGAATTCGCCTGCATATTTTTTCACCTGAACTCTTTTGCGATGCCCGCGTCCGCATTCGGGTTCCGGCACATCCTCAACAGCGTCCGTGAACTCATGATTGGTGTCCGCAGCCTCATCATCAAGGCTCTCCGCCATTGATACCGGGATGATGTTTCCCTTCTCGTCATGTCCGAGGCCCCCGCCCGCGATTGTGCTGTTCGTCAGGTGTTCTCGAAGCGCGCTTGATGGAATAGCGAGGTCGTCTTCGAAGTCTTGCTCCTCGGCCTTGTCTTCGCGATCGCCTCTGTGGATGATAGGTTCCGATTCTGGCGAAAGCTGCATGAGCTCAGCCCAGAGCTCTGGGTCCGTCTTCGGCAGACCCTTCAGGGCTTGCAAGGCAGCCGGGCTAGTAAGACTTGCATGCGATAAGTTGAATTGAGGGTTGTCTTCGAGCTGGGAATTTTCGAAGGCCTAGGTAGTCCATAACAAATATGATCAGTATTCAAAAACAATCTGGAGATGATGTTTACGCACTTTGCGAACAAATTCAGGCTTGTTGATGACATTGTAGGCCTTCGTAATCCATGCTACGGAGCGGTCACGAAGCACCTTGAAGCGCTTGTTGAGTTGGATCGCAGAGACATCGAAAGGCTCGCTGGAGTTGGAGGGCTTCTTGGAGTCATCGAGGAGCTGAAGTGCTTCTGCAATAACGTCGGCACGAGACGCACATCGTAGTTCGTGTTTGAGAACTCTCTGGATGCCGACGTTGCATGGCTGCCAGATTCCAGTACAGCCGCCTGGTACGTATTCAAGTTGGATAGTGGGGTGTTTCTTCTTCATCCACTGACGAAACTCTGCCGAGCGATGAACACTCCAAGCGTCAATCTGCCAGATTGCCAGCTGGTCTTCAGGATCTCTGTGCTCTGCTCGAGCTTTGGCAAAGTATGGCACGAGGATGTGGTTGACGTAGCTCTTCATGGTATCCATGGTAGACCAGTACGTCTCAGTCCCCGAGGATTCAAAGCGAAAGCCAAAAGCTTGTGCTTTGCTCCAGTATTCAGCATTTGAGTCCATCTTCACGGGCAATGATTGAGACGTCTTCCCCTTGTAGATTGCCTGAAACGGTAAAGCTTCTCCGGACGCTGTAACACTGACCACCAGTGTGAATGTGCATTTCTCCTCCATTCCCACCACTGCGACCTGTTTGACTCCTGTCTCATTGTAAGTCTTATTTTCTCCTCCACCAAATGGTGAATTTGTCTGATCTGTATTCGCTCTTAGGTAGTCTTTTGTGCCTTCATTGCGTATTGTGAGCGCCTGTCTAAAGAATGACTTGTGGCATTGTTCCTGCGCATCGGATGGAGTTTTCTGCACAGCCTTTGTTGGCGAGCGGGACGACCAATGGTGTCAATCCAAAAAGCATCGCACAAACGAGTTGGAGCATCGGAAGACACTGCCGTCATTAGCGACCTTCAGAAAGACTTCAGGTGCATGAGTTTGAATCATCGATATCATGATTGCGCTGACATCGTCGAGTGCCAGTGGAACTCTGATCTTTCTGGTCTGTCCCAGTTTCATCATGATAGCATCAACGAGCTCTGTGTGGGGTTTCTAGACTCAGATCAGTTTCTGTGCGACGATCTTCTCATTACGTAGCAGCAGGACTTACCAAAACTCCGAGGCCATTATCAGTCGTTCGTGGTTTGTTCCCGTTAGCGGCACGTTCCAGCGTTTTGTCTGTCCATGGGTTTCCCTTCTCCACTGGCTGGCGATGCCATTTTCGCAACATTTGCGAATGCAATCTCACAAAAAGGCGGGGGTCACGAAGGCGCAGCTCTCTGACAATTGCCGTTGTGCCATACGGATAGCCAACTTTCCTCCTCGCAGCTTCGATTTGGGACCACAAGAAAGGGGACTGCCAGTTCGTTCTCTTGGCAGTCTGTGGTGCATGGACTAGCTTCCGTCCTTTAGGATCACGCTGACGTTCATTCTTGTACTGTCGAAAGGGCCGAGATTTCTCTGCGACTGTGCTAGAGTCACTTTCTTGGTCCCCATCCAATTCAACGAAGCGTGTCTAGATCTCAACAACATCAGCCATGCAGTGATTGAGCACAAAAAAGATGAGAACCTTTCGCTTTTTTATCTTCTTCCCATCACTATCACGAAGTCCGCCCTCGATCTCCTGCACCTTGCACTTTGCGCGCTGTTTTGATTTATGGGCATTCTGACGCTTCCACTTTGTTAACAGCTTGGCCGTTGCTCATTGCTCCTCTCTCTCTGCAAGATCAACAGCCTTCTCGTCACACTCCTCTTGGTCTCTCTTCATCCGCTCTGCTTCTTGCTTTCGCCATGCATCCTTGTCTTGCACCGGTTGAAAGAAATGAAGGATGGACTGATTCCGTAAAGCCTTCGGTTGGCTGCCATTATGTGACATGGCATCGGATTTTGTTGCTTCTGATTTCGTAGATTCCGCTTCACTGACATCTGAATCATCAGAATTTCTCCCCTCGCTTGACCCGGAGTCCATATCAACATCAGAAGTCGCTGCGCCATCATCGGCATGAAGGGAAGCTGTCGAAGAGTCGGGACCATCATCAGATGTGCTCTCGGCTACATGTGCACTTTGAAGCTCTGCCTTGCGCTTCCGTTTGGGAGTGACGAGCATGCGCTCGGGCGAGGATGTGTCTGACTGTGCATGGGGAGCCTTGTGGTCATTGGCACATATGGCAGGTGAGTCATTGGATAGGAGTGGATGTGGGGACTAAAGAAATGAAGATCAGGCCTTGAGAGGAATGCTCGGTAGGTGACGTACCTCATAGAGATGCTGCGCTAGCACGGCTTTCATCTTTTGCAGCCTCGATAGCGCAATCGAACCTCTTTCATTCAGAAGAGGGTATCTGACAGCATCAAGAACATGCTCGATGGCATTGAATGCCAGAATTGCACACGAGAAGTCGTCCTTCTGACGGACACAGGCAAGTTTTTCTATGCGCATTGTCTTGTCCGAAATCTTGCTGAGCCATGTCAGAAATGTTGTAACCACTGGTTCGCCAGGTCCAACGCTGAACGAGTCTCCGAAGAGAAGCTCTCCGTGCTCAAAATCAACAAGGTATGAGATCCAATGGTTGTTATTGACGAGTACAGTGCCTAGAGCACGTTTTCAACATCCTGTGGTGAAGTCCTCTGCGATCCGTTCAACCCACACATGCGAGAAGCCAGTTGATTGATCTTCAAGCAGTTTCTGGGCAAAAAGTGGGTCCAGGATGTGTGTGTCATCCATTGGCTGTCTGGGATGGATATGCAGAGAACTGGTAAGGAACTCCGCCATCTGGCTCGTATGGATATCGCTAAGCCAGTTGTTTGAGGCATAGGTAGCAATGGCTGTCAATGGCGCCGAGGATTCAAACCCACATACATTTCCACCCCACGCTGTCATCCGCAACTGGTGGCGGATCTGGTCTCCTAGCTCGCGGTGTGCAGCAGAAAGCCGTTCTTGACCCCTCATCCACCGATCGGCCTTCTGCCAGCGCTGTCGAATAAGGTGAACTTGTGCGAGGGATGACCAGATGTGCAAGATCTCGACGGGTGCGTAATGGTTGTTAACGGCAACTGAACGTGATTCTGACTTCTTTTTGGATAGAAGTTGATGGACCGTGGCTTGGGAAGGTGGGACGAGGTCTTGAAGCAAGTCATCGTTAAGTGCGCAG